>PVIC010017939.1:0-32155 GCA_004025085.1 Thryonomys swinderianus
TTTTTAATTGAATTCTTTATTGGTACAATTTATATACATCTCAAAATCACGTATAACATTGGGGAATTTGTACCAGTATATGACCCAAGTTAATTCTCATTTTTACCCATTTCCCTACCCACCCACACCTCCCCACCCCCTTTATACATGCTCTTTTATTTTCTTTCTGTATCATGTTTATTCCTTCCCCTCATCACATTCCCACACCAAGTTTCCTATAGAAATTTTCCACTCTATAAAACCTGTCATACTTTCTAGAGCTCATTTGCTTCTACAGGTGTTCATGCCAAAGAGAAGATCTGGAATTTGTCTATCTGTGATCTATTGATTTCACCTATTAGTATATCCTCCAGGTGTCTCTTTTTGCACCTAAATGTTGATCCTTCTCTTTTGATCTCACACCAAAGAAATACTACTATATTGGCTTTTTCACTTAAAATCACTATTGTGACATTTGTAGCTACTTTGAGATCATATGATTAAGGCTTTCTGTACCTTTGTGGAACACTGTACACATTACCTTGGAAATGGCCTTTTTGTATCTCTCACCCCTTACTCTACCATGCACTTTTTCATATAATGTGAATCCTCATTAATATCTCAAGATGAAATATTTTTCCTAAACTCTGATTTGATGTATGCATCACTACCCGAGTATTGTATAAGCATCTCCAACTCACTTTAAGCCCAATAAAAATTAATTAATTGCTTAAAACCTTGAACTTCCCTATGTTGAAAACATAAGAATTATCTTAGGAATATCTCCTGTTAGTTCATAGCCAATTCCTATAAATGTCTCCAGGATCCAATTAATTTTATATCCTGTGGAGTTTGCCCCAGAAATATTTTCAAAGAACCCCCTCTCCTTGAGAGATTCTCATGTGATTCCTCAATTCATAGTTTCATCATATGTTGTGTTTTTTTCTACCTAGAGTCCTGTGTCCAGCCATCCTCCCTCTCAACTATCAGAAATGTAGCTGTGCTTCTTCATTCTCAAGTACAAATGTAATTATTTTATTCATGCTTCATAAACAATTGATCACTCTAACCAAGTCAAACATCAACAAAAATTGCGTGTCAAAAGCCTGACATTTTGAGCAGGGTGTGTTGAACACTCCTATAATCCCTTCAATGGGGAGGCTGAGGCAGTCAAATTGCCTCGATTTCAAGGCCAGGCTGAGCTACACAGCAAAACTGTCTGAAAACAGCAAACAGAACAATACAAAAAACCATGAAAGTCTTACATTTTGTTCTAGAAATCACATTTTTAATAAAATTCCATGGGTCCAGTTAACAATTACTTGCATGGACAAATAGCTATAATATTATTATTTAAAATATTAGAATGATCTCCAAATAAAAAGTGCTAAATATCATATGCCAGCTCTATATAATCAAATGAAATAGAAATCACTATTTTAACTTAATTCTGAAACATTCACAATATTTTAATGTTAAAATATTATTATAAAAAACTCAAAGATGGAGTAATGGAACAAACACATTTACCCTCTTCCATAAAATAACTAAAATTTCAGGTAAAGTATAAGAAACTATGATGTTTAGGATTTTGAGTGGCAGGCCAAACAGACACACCCACAAGAAAGCAGAAACAGAAGAAATGATTCCTGCCTCAGACCTCAGGGCAGGTGAATATCCAGGCTCATATCTGGGGAAACTGAGTCAAGTGGAAGATATGACACCGAAGTGTAGGGGAGGCCCAGAGAGGCAAAATTCATATGCTGAAGATGAGAGAGGACAAAGACATCTGAGAAAACTGGAGGATTTGCAAAGGGTATCTGTCAGGGCATCAGGGGCAGAACTAAGCATGTCATGTGTACGAGGGCACTAACTAGTGTGGATGAAAGTGACACAAGAAAAGACTGGACACAACAATTCTCAGAATGTTCACAGAATTTCCAAAGATTCCTATTACAAATAGCCAAAGTTAAAATCTCACAAATTATTGGACAGTGGTGGCATAATGAGAAACCCATTGGCAAGCACTGAGGAAAAATTATCCCCTGAGAATAAATGCATAAATGCCACCTGTGTTTCTCAACCTCTGCTTGAAGAAGATCAGTTTCCAAGTAATTATACCCATCCCAAAGAAACCCTAAAGCATGCAAAATATATAAATACAAAATAAGAATATAAAACTATCCAGGACCCAGTGAGAAAAAAGTCATCAGGTCTGGCACAAAAGAATAACACTTCTAGTATAAAAAGTGGGAAAATAGGAATCTTGATAAGTAGAAAAGTGTACCAATTAAAATAACCCTGTGACAATGAAAGCAGTGGGGAGTGGTGTCCCCTGTGTTCCAAGAGCTTCAGGGAGAGGCACCCAAGGGAAGGCCGTGAAATATATCAACAAATTCTAGAAAGGGTTTTCTGGAGTTGAAAGCTACAGTGTGGGAAAAGTGCACTAATGAGGTGATTTGTAGATTTAATACTGGAGGAGATGAACCTAAAGAAAGATAGGACAACAAAAATCTATAGAGAGTAAATAAGAACTTACAAAATAAACAGAACAGTAATGAACTATCAAACAATTTAAAGTGTTATACATTCAATTAGTAATGCTAAGTAAAAGCATACATGAGAAAATCAGAAAATAATGTGAAGAAGCTATCGTCTAAATTTTTGAAACCTAATGAAAATTATAAAGTCATAAATCCAAGAAACTCAACAAACCCCAAGCAAAAGAAATGTGGAGATAGATAATATAACAGATATGAACAAATGGCTTGAAAGCAACAATAAAAGAAAATATTTAAAGCAACCAATATATAATATTATATATATTATGTTATATTGTTATACATTACATTATATATGCTGTATGTAATATTATATATGTTTTATATTGTATATTAAAGGCATACTTTGCACAATCTTTGTATTATGTATTAATTCAAAGGAATAAAGATAACCAAGACAGCAAACTTTGAGTTGGAAGAACCTTATACTAAAACTCAGCAAAGCAGTTCCTAAATAATACAATGAAGACTTGCCAGCCTAGAACTGTACATTGAATAAAAATAACTTTCCAGACAGAAATGTAATAGAAACCATCTCAGCCATGTGAAAACTGAAATAATGTCTCCCCACCAGACCTGTACTTCAAAAAATATTAAAGAAATCCCCTCAGGCAGAGAGAAAACAATACCAGACAGAAATCTGGATGTACCAAAAATAATGGAAAACACAAAAGTAGTAACTAGGTTAATAATATTAAAAATTATTGTTTAAATCCCTTTGAATGATCATTGTGATTATTTCTTTCCATTTTTCCCTCCTACCACTTTTCTAGCACACATGCCATGGTAATTATAACATAAATGCAGGCAATTCCCATGCTGTCGTATCGAAACAGAATTTGCCGATCACATTCTGGAAGGTGGTCTTGCTCTGACACGCGGGCTCTTGGCTGGGAATGGCAGTGGCTGACCATGCAAAACTTACACTTGAGCCATCAACTCATCCCCCAGCACTGCTGCTCTGTTTCCTTGGTGGTATGTTCTATCTTACACAAGGTCCACTGTCTTCTCTTTCTTGCACACGATTTTAGAGAAAACACTGGACTCACAACAGACGAAGTACTGGAAAAAAGTCTTGAGCAAGAAGGGACACCGAATAGGTGAGGCAAGTAGCATTTAATCTTCTCATCAATCTGCTATACTCCAGTGAGTCACAAGGGGAACGATGATGCTGTATACACTCCCTGTCTCCACTGGACTGCTGCATATCCAGTGATCTTTAATATTACCATATCAATACTCATCACCACAGAAGAGGCCACCTGAGGTTAGATGCAGTCGGATAACAAGTGTGAAGTGTAGACAGGGTGAAACGGAGACCCTCAACACGCTGATGCAGGCAAGTGCTGGCTGCATATCTTCAAGGATAGCACTTGTCTACTCATCATCGATGAGACACATTTTAGAAAATTTCTATTTGGCCACAGTAGGTTTAAAATCTTCCACTTATCCTCTTCCCAACACTAAGACTGGCAATGACAGGAAGCGTGACATACCCATGTCTGTTTTGAATCTTGTTATACTTTGCCATGACGCTTCTCCAACTGACTGTTCAGCTAAACTTGGTTTTGTGTTCCTGTTCTAAACACATCTGTCTCATTTAAAGATCTCTGCTCCCTGTCCTCCCTTAGCAGGCAAAATTCTAATAATGGAGCTTTCCATTAAAACCCACAGTGTAAGCCCTATCTCTTGCCAGTTTGCCAGTATATACTTTTGGAATCTTCTAGGACAGAACTTCTGCCATGACCACAAACCTCTCCTTGCCATCTTTGTACTAAAGTCCAGCCTCATTTTTGACTTCCAGCTTTGTGCAGACAAACCATCTTCCTTAATTCTCTCATTCCCTATATTATATATCATATATATATATATATTATATATGTAATATATATTTTATATATCATCAAAATATATATTATCAGATGTTTTAAACATTTTCTGACAATATTCCTCTGTTCAACACAAAGTTTTAATTTACCTTTTTTTGCTATTCATTATTTAATCTACATGGCAAAAATGTACTGTTACATTCTTTTCTCTTTGTACTTTAGAAATCATCACACTTCCTATGGTGTTTAGGGGTACAACCTATTTTCTAGCCTTGACCTCTTTTCTGTTGACCCAGTTAAGCCATAAACTAACTACATTCTGGATTTATGCCTGAGCAAAGAAGAATCAAGTTTTGAAATAAATCTACTTTTAACTTTTGCATATGTTAGCTGGAGCCCACGAGAATGGTGACAAAGTTCTTCAATACTGAGCAAAATAATGATGGTGGGAATCGTGAATAGTACTTAATCTAACATAGATAAATTCCACATCTCTGGAAAAAAAAGTTATTGGCTTGAAGAATGAAAATGGAACAAGCATATTTGTCTCAATCCAAGTACAAACACTAGAAAGACAAACCAGAACAATACAGTGAAGTAGCTTGCAGGATAATACATTGAAAAATGTAATTGTGCATAAATCATGTACAAAGTAGAAACTACAAATTCCGTATTTGGCAGGGCTTTGATTTCTTTGCATAATTCTTTCATTTTCATCTTGCTGCTTCCATTCTCCTCTCATAGAAATAGCTGCATAAAACAAAGACATAAACTGTATGCAATTAAAATAGGAAAATAGCTGAAAGCAATGTATTGATAATTATGTTAAAATCTATACCGTAAGGATTCTTGCATTGTTAGTGGTCTAATTTGTCATGCGTTGACATCAGTGTCTCCATCTCCTTCCTCCCCACCATCTGAAGCTTTGTTTTAGGTAAATTCATTCAGAATAAACAAACTGACAACCACAGATGACAAAAGTAAAACTATATCCTATAGGGAGAGACCTCAAATAAACCTTGGGCAGCCAGCTGTGTGCATTGCCTTGAGGACAAGTGAATCAGAGGCAGAGAATTTCCATAGAACGGGTTGGGAGGAGATTGACGGGAAGAAGATATGACAGGTAGACTCATATTGGGTGTGGGTCCTGTTTGATCATGACATGACTGAAGAGTTAGTCTGAGTAGAGCATGTGTACTGTTGGTGCATCTAGCAAATGTTCCAGATGCTATCACGCTCAGAGACATTGCTAGAACTTTCTCATTCCCATTAGCTTAATTATTGTCACTTGATCCATGAAGCTCAGCCATGTAGGGTCTCCTCTTTTCAGTCACCAATTATTAAAAAAAGTTAAATTTCTAACCCTTCATTCTGAGGTCTAAATGGTATATTATGAGTTGAGATCATTCTTTTCATGCTATTAAAATTTTTAAAGTGAAAATCAATATACTATAGTATTTAGACCAGGGCTGCATAGTTATTCCTGAATAAAAATCCCAGATAAAACATTAGGTCCATGATTAGCCATCTTAGGCAACATTCTGTTTTTCAATATCCCTATCTGTGAGACTGTAATAGTGATACTACTAACCTGTACCATTATTGTGAAGATTAAATTCGATATACATAAAAAGCCATTTAGTCAACTGCTTAACGTTAACCATCATTTTTTGAGCTTTGTTAAGAAAAATAAGAAAAGTAAAAGTAGGAGGAAGAAGGAAAAGTGAAGGGTAGTAAGATCTTTTAGGTCATAGAACAAGGTGATACAGGAAATGCGTTTTAGTTCTGAGCGTACTCCCAGAATGGTGTCCAATATTTTTAAGCTGCAACACTATTCTTTAAAGGAGGTTCTTCCCTTTAAAGATAGGAATATCAGAAGCCCTTTTGTCAAGGTTTATATGTGTGCAAATAACAGAATTTCTTCAGGGCAATAGAAGGCCCATTTTACTATCATGAAACTATATTGTTTTAGTTTAGAAAAGATTATACATTATTATTGTTAATAAGTCATATCAAATCAAAGTAAAATATATGAAAATTGTGAGATATTTATTAGTGTTTTCTATGCTTTCTGTCCCTTTTCTCTAGGGGGATTTAGTAGAAAAATATGTAGATGATGAATCAAGATACCTGTTAGGCTTTGCTGCTGATTTATAATTCATCAGCGTATCCATGAACAATATGTTGAAGTGCAACGAAAACATAAAATGCTGTGTATATAAGACACAGCAAATCATTTCGCTGGGCCTGTGAGGAATATGCTATACTTTATGGTGTCCAGTTTGTTTACCACAGAGTCCTCCAGCCTAAACCTTCCATGCCACAGATTTGAAAAGACAAAACAGATTCACAATAGGGTCATCATTGTACTCAGCTGATCAAGAACCTGAGGTAAGAGACTCCTGAGATTAAAAAAAAAAGCAAAAACAAAAAACAACTAAATGAAAAATCAATGTTATGGTTCAAACATTTCAGATACTACATTGTTTAAAAGCTTGTCCTCTCTGGTTCTTAAAATTTGCCTGCTCCAAAGGAAATTTGGTGTGAGACTGTAATGAGGGGAAGGAATACATATGATTCTGAAAGAAAATAAAAGAGCATGTATATAGGGAATGGGGAGGCGTGGGTGGGTAGGGATATGGGTAAAAATGAGAATTAACTTGTGTCATATACTGGTACAAATTCCCCGATGTTATGTGTGATTGTGAGATGTATATAAATTGTACCAATAAAAAATTCAATTTAAAAAAAATTAGCCTGCTCTGTCTTTTCAGTGTTTCTCAGTCACAGGAAACTTGCTTTTGTCTTTGCACCCAGCTAATATTGCCACATTTCCTCCAGGAACTCAGAAGAGCTCAGGCATCGAAGGAAGAAAAAAAAAAAATCTAGTGCAAGGAGCCCTGCATATAATTATTGTTAAAGTTCATTACAGTGGCAATGGAGAGAAATAGAGCATTCATAATTTGGTTAAGGAGGAACTTGAACATCAAAGCCGACTGCGACAGAGCAGAGCGGTGTCAGAGACAGGCTTTGCTCTACTCTGGAGTGGCTTATACACCAATCAACAAACCCTCAAGTAAGTACTGCATGGAGCGTGGCCAGGGCAGAAAGCAGTAATTAGAGCAAAGTTTGGCCCCACAGGGAGCTGAACACAGAGTTGCAGTTGTTGAAATTAGAGTAGGCATTTTAAGAAATTCCCATCTTTCCTTCCCTGTGTCTCTGCCTTTCTTTCCCCTCCATTCCTAAGCTAGTGTTGCCAGTGTGCTTGCCACACAAAGTCCTCCACTGTGTGTGATTTCAGAACCTCAGAGCCACAGCACGAAGCTGTGGACCTTGTTGTTAAGATTCTATTGTGCCTTCTACTGACTATTATAGAAAGGCAGGTAGGCCTCCCAATCAATGCAAGGGATGTAGCCTCACACCTTTTGTTTGTAAATACTAGTTGTTATTTATAAAATAGCAGTAGAGGGCCGGAGGGTTAGCTCAGTGGTTCTGGCGCCTGCCCCGTAAGCACAAGGTCCTGAGTTCAATCCCCGGTAACCACATATAATGCTGGGTGTGGTGACTCACACCCACCAGCCATCAGTACCACATACCACAGTGCCGGGCATGGTGGCTCACGCATGTAATCCCAGCACTCGGGAGGCAGAGGCAGGAGGATTGCTGAGTTCGAGGCTTGCCTAGACTACACAGTGAACTCAGAGCCAGCCTGAACTACAAAGCAAGACCCTGTCTAAAAAAAAAAAAAAAAAACAGCAGTAGATATGTGTTTATTAATCATATCTTGTCAAAAAGAAAACAAAAGACCTCATTAGCAAAGGAGCCTGCTCCATATTACATAATCAATAAAATCAGGATTTGAAACCACATCTTTCAAAACCAAAATGCAAACATATTTGATTTAAAAATATGTGCTCTCTGGGAATGAGACAATAGTTGTCTTTATTCCAGACATTTTATGAAAATTAAAAAGTTGACAATTATGAGGCTGTAGATTAATTTCTGGAATTCAGCATCAGTATATGCAAAAATGATGAAGATGAAAAAGAAAAGGCGAATGTCCATGTTGTGCTAACAAAAACCGTATGTCAATTTAATAAAAGACTCTTCGAAGCACTCTGCTTGTCCTTAGTCACATCTTCTCATTTTTCCTGTCATATTTACTGTTTTTGCCTTTGAATTTCCTGCAATGCCATATCAACTATCTTTTCTGACTTTGAAAATTAGGTGTCATGTGATACTTATAGCTGACCAGTTCTTCCATCACATCAGGAACTGGTTGGAAATCATGATGGTTCTGCCAAAATGTACCACCTGCTCTTCTTTTCCCTTTTCCTGTCGAGGCTGAGCATGGTGATGGTGCATCCTGGAGCCCGGAGGTGTTACTCCAAGGGCTGAGGGAGCCGTGGGCCTTGGGGACACAGTGTGGCAGCGGTCAGGGCCTTCCTTTAGCGCATGAGCAATTCTAAGGCAAATGGAACTATCTCGGGTGCCAGAACAGAACTTCCCCAGGAAGTAACTTTTAGAAGAAGTCAAAACTTTTCAAGCTTCATAACATTTTTACTGGGGAAAAAAATCCATTTTAACACTAAAATAATTCCTCTGCAATCAAATGGAGAATTTTTTAAAGGTTGTTTATGCTAGGAATTTCGTTGTGTGAGCAAAATAGTTTCACTTTTATGGCTTATCGCAGCAGAACAAGAAAAACTGGCCCAGCAAAATGCCTCCACATGCCAAATGACAGGGCTGAGGAGCTCTCAGGATCCCTGGAAATCTGATCACTATTAAATGCATTTTATACTTTAAATACAAAAAAAATATTTAAGTTTTACTTTCCAAGTACCGATTGTCTACTAAAGTCAGAGCTCAAAGTGTATTTAGATGGTCATTTTTTTCTTATACCATATTAGTGCTCCAAGAATCTTTGCTAATAAGCACTATCTCAATAAATATTTATAAACACTTTCGTGCAAAGCTCTTAGCAGGATTTTAGGAAAATGCATAAACATAAGTGTATTTGTGTAGATCAACAAAGTATAAGTGATACTGCTTTTAAAAATAAAGCAATAAACTGCATGTTCAGAAATTGGTTCAGCAAAGACCTGCTGTGAACATGCAGTGCAGATAGATATATATAACCCATCCAATGCATTTGGGAAGGTGAAGATTTTATTTTATTTTATTTTATTTTACTTTATATTTTACTTTATTTTAATTTTATTTACTTTTGCAGTATTGGGGATCGAACTTGGGTCCTTCTGCTTCCAAGGTGGGAGTGATACCACTTGAACTAAATCCCCAGCAAAGGTGAAGATTTTAACATCCTCAACCAGACTGTATGGCGTGGAATGGTGCTTGCACAGGCACACGTTTGAAACATTACATCTTAAGAGACAGAATGCATTGCTAAAACTCAAGAGCAGAGTTGGCAATGAGGTCTTGTGTTGCAAGGCATAGCTTTCATAGATGCACCATTTATCCTTCGATTCCCTTTGACGGCATGACTACAAGGAGGACCCAGACTAATCCTTGGCGAGGAGAATATGGGGAGTGTAAGCTTCAAACCCAGTTTAGGTTTCAGTTCAGAAAGAAAGTCCTGTGGAAAAGTGAAAATTGAAGAGGATATCATATCTATTATACCAGGCACTGGGTAGGAAACTAAATATCGTCTAGAACAATCCTCGGGATGTGATTCCTAGTTATTTATTTATTTGTTTGTTTGTTTGTTTGTTTGTTTGTTTATTTAGAGACAGGGTCTCGCTTTGTAGTTCAGGCTGGCCCTGAGCTCACTATGTAGCCCAGGCAAGCCTTGAACTCAGCAATCCTCCTGTCTCTGCCTCCTGAGTGCTGGGATGACAGGCGTGAGCCACCACGCCTGGCACTATGGTATGTGGTATGTGGTATTGATTGCTGGTGGGTGTGAGTCTCCATGCCCAGCATTGTATGTGGTTACTGGGATCGAACTCAGGACCTTGCGCTTGGGAGGCAGGCGCCGGAACCACTGAGCTAACCCTCCGGCCCTGATTCCTATTTATTTTTCTTGACTTCTTTTATTTTTTCTTCCCTTTTTAACTCTTTTCCACCTCTTACTTTCTTTTTGGTTTTGTTTGTTTGCTTATTTGTTTTTGTTATACAGGCTAAACTGTACTTAACACCTGTCTGTTTTAATGAAATTGATCTTCAGGATAAGTAAAGGTAGAAGAACATCTTTAGTTTGAAAAATGTATTTTCTCAGGAATCAAGGAAGCATTGAGAAGAGAATGTTTAGAGGGCAGTGAAATTCCAGTTGGGTTATTATTTGTATGTAAATGAAGTGACTGTCTTTTCTGAGCAAGCATGGCTATACAGGAGCTAATGTGGTAGCACAAACATCTGGACCTTCTATGCACATCAAAGGAACAAGCTTCCTGAAGATGGAACATAATGGAAAAGCTGGCAGGTTTTTCTGGGAAAAGTGCCTTTAACTAAATTCTTGAAGAGAGGCAAAGTAGGGGAATTAGAAAAGCGGAGACCACTTTGGACATTGGCAATCTAGGCACAAATACATCTGGAGGAAAAGAGAGGACATGGGTAGGAGGATGAAGGGAACACCCTGGGCGCTGTGCTCCGACTGGAGATCCATTCAGCCTTTCAGAATCTCAGCTCAGAATCTGAGATCAAAGCTGTCTTCGGTAGTGAAAGAGGCCAGAAGCCAAGACTTGGTTATCTCCATGCCTTTGTATTGTATATGTACAACCGAGCTTTCCTTCAGTGGTGTACAGTCCAATGTACTTCCACCTCAGCCTGAAAGGGGCCCCAGGCTTGTGTCTAGGAACCCAGGCAGGGCTAACAGCCTCCTCCCCTTCCCCCAGTAAGACTGGCTTTTGCATCTGACTTCTAGCCCCCCCAACCATATGATCTGACTTATTTTTCAATGATTTATCAATGATTTTGCTGAAACGGATATTGGCTATATATACCACCTGACATTCAAAAATGAGGAGTGAGTATGTTGTGAACAAACAGGTAAAATCTGATCAGAAGGATACAATATGCTTAGGCCAGAGACAGGATCTGTCACTGATGAGTTACAAATTGGTCTCACAGTTGATCTCCTTCCTCAAAAGAAAATCAGAGAATGGTATAGCTGTGCTGTGAAAGGAACCAGCCCTACACAGGATTATATTAAAAAAACAAAGGTTTTCCCCTCGCTATAGTTTTTCCTTCCCCTGAACAGACCCTCACCCCTTAGCCCAAAGGAACAGATGGAGAGATCTGCAGATCCTGGCCTCCAGGACAAGGTGTAATTTCAACTTAGTAGCAAGAAGAGAGATAGAGGTGGATGCAGGTGACTGAGACAGCGTGTATCGCGTTAGGATATCTCATCTAAGACATTATAGCATTATTTCTCCTCAGGGGGCAGCAACCTTGACTCTGCCTTGAGTCCATGCTGTGCTGTTTTGATGAGGACAGGATCTGCTTTAATGGTCCCGTAGTTCCAGCTATGGCGGCAGAAGGGAGGGGCCCGTTGTCCTGGCATTTGAAAGGGCTAAGGATTAAGCCCATGTGTGTGTATGTCAAATGTGTGATACAAACCTTAAGGATAAAACAAGAATCTTAAAAAAAAAAAGTGCAACCCAACCTGGATTGAACCCCACAATCACCAAGACATTAAACCATACACAAATCCTCTCACAGCAGAGTTGGATCACATGTGGCCCAAACCCAGGGACCAAAACCTACAGGGGTGTCTACTCTATGCCATCCGCACTCAGTTTAGGGTAATACATGTCCAAGCAAAGAAGGAAAACTAACAATTATCACACTCATACAGGTTCGACAATGAGACTCTGAAGCAAAGGTCAGAAGAACTAGATCAAAATCTATCTACCTTGATGCCTGTTTTCTGTATTGCTGTGATTAATTTACTTCATACACATTGTAGGGTTAGCTTTTGTCACAGTGGCTACTTTCATGTTTAAAATAATGGCAGAATTTAAGGCCAAAAAATCCACACTGATTATCACCTTCTCCTTCGGAAAGGTTACTTACTGAGTAGAGCAGCACGTAGACCTGTAGACCCATTTTATGTGGCAAACCTTAATTATTCTACTCCCTCACAAGATTCTGCTAGTATTTAAAGCATATTATTTTAGAATAAAGGTTTCACTTTGCCTAAGCATTAAGACTTAAAAAAAACATTTAACTTTGACATTTCATTTATAGGCATTTTAATTATCTGGATGGTTTCCTTTAAATGCTAGATGTAGGCAGAGAAAATTTGTACTTATAGAGAAGAAAGTGCTTCCAGGACTCCCTAATTTTCATGTGTTATGAATTTTAATGCCTTATGCAGGTCAGGTTTTCATAGCCACGAAGAAGGAATACATTGACCTTAAACTATTGTACAGTTGTAACAGTATTTTTAGTCTGTTTGTTATGGGCAGACAGGAAATATATTTTGTTTATGTTTTCTTTTTTCAAAAGTTCTTGCAGCAGAAGTAACAGAGCCCCAGGCATCCAAGAAAGGTCTCTCATTTTGCTGTTCTGTGTGTGTGTGTGTGTGTGTGTGTGTGTGTGTGTGTAGTAGCAACAAGCGGAATGTGTGTCCCTGCACAGCTCAAAATCAGCAGGGCTTTGCCTAGAAGATAAAGGCACCGAGGCTGGCAACCGTCTCTTCCTACAAAGAAGGCTAGTCTTCCACCTCAGCACAAGGCAGAAGTCACCTGTGACCTATGTATACTCCCTGCTCCCCGTGCTGGGAAAACACTCACCCGAGGTATTCAGAATCCCTATCCCTCTTGGACACTTCATCGGTGTATTGGGCAGTCCTACCTTCTCTTTGCTGCAGAGTATCCATTTTGGATCTGTATTTCTTTTGTCTTCTATCCTATTCACATCTTAACCATCTTTGTCTGCCAGTCTCTCTCAACAATCTTGACCAATACAGTAGCCAGAAAAGTTAAAATAAGCTAGTAGTAGTAGATGCTATGTCAAATATTTTGTGAATTATTGCAGGAACTGTGACAAATGAAAGTGTGGATAGATGAAAGGAAGATGCCAATACATTGTTTCATTTGTCATCATTTCCAGATAGCATATATGCCTCTCAGGTCTGGGTACTGGGAGCACAATAGTTCAACTATAGTAAATGAATCAGCCACTTTTATTTTCCAGCTTATTGCAATGAGTTATGAGGCATCATCTGAACAGTAATCACATGTTCTCAATATAAGGGTCCGTTGTCAAAATACAGACATGTTGATAATTTAAAATTTTTCCTTTGTAATGCAATAGAAGCCATTTGTAATTTTTCTACAATAAATTAATAGTCAACCCATATTAGGGTTTTTAGTGTTCATAATGGAAATATTTTCTTGTCTGAATTCCCATAGTGTGCATACTCTCTGTACAGTTTATTTTACAATTAACAACTTGTAATCCTTGTTCTGCAAGAATAGGTTCATGTAACTATGGTTTCTTTCACACGATCTTCTAGTTGTGTCTTTTGAATCCCCACAGAACCCAGCACAGGTTTGACCAAGTGACAAATCATGAATAAATACTTATTATTAGTCCGGTTGGACTTTCTCTGTGTTCTGAAGTTCCTGTGTCATGCAGACTAATGCCCACAAGCCCGGCATGGTCTTGTCATGGCACATTTGCATCATTTGAGGAATCTACCTGGGTGACCTCTTCTGTATCTTAAAAATACATTTCTGGATGTGTTTTCAGAGATTAAATTAAACCGCAACCAAGACATCTTGGCGAAATAGAAAGTTCTGAAGGTCAGAAAGACCTAGGAAGACTCCGCCTCCACCTCCTGAACTCTCTCCCTGGACCCAGAATGGCCGTCTGTTGCTCTGGCAGATTTACAGATCATTCACACTGTGAGTGACAGGAGGAGGAAGTGAGCAAAGCTAATCAGAGCTAAGTAGTTAACGAGCAGAGGGCTAACGAGCTGGTGAGTTAACGAGCTAAGCAGAGAGCTAATGAGCTGCTGTTTCTCACTACATGCAAGCAAATATATCTTTCAGGTGATTGTTTACCTTTAGCGTTCTTAACAGATGTCCATAATGACAAAGCGAAGTCTTTGTGCCCCAAACATCTCAATTTAAAACAAATAGAGCCGTACCTTCAGTCTCAGGCAATGAGCTTTCTTTGCCACCATAGTGACCTTGAAGTGAAGCCACCTTACCTTGTGACTCAGGTTGATGACCACTCCATCACGTTATTCTGCATAAATATTATGGTCATTTACATAAAATTAATGAAGATTATCTACTGGGCACCTATCTACACTAATTAATAGGTATAGGACTAATGATCTGGGAGAGTAAAAAAGTGTAGAAATTAGCTTCTGTCCCTCAAGAAGAGGCCATGTAATTGGGATGAGACTGGAAGGACAGTTGAAGGAAGAGAGAAAATCGAGTGCCTGGTATCTGTGATGACTGTTATTATAATTCAGAGACCAAGCATTCATTCGTGTTGCAGACTAGAGAGGGCTGACAAACAGGGCAATCAGGGCAGGTCATGTTTTATCTGTGGCTTAAGAGTCAAATATTGAAGCAAGTGACATTACTAGAGGTGATGATATAGAAGGAAGAGTAAAAAATACGCACGGAGTCACAATGGGGAATTATACTACCGTTATCACAGATACACTTTTGTATCAGATGAGAAATGCTCCTATGTCCACTCATGTCCAATCTAGTTGGCAGACTTGCTGTCAGAGGACGCAGCCACTCGGTGAGCCTCCCTGTCATTGCTGTGAAAAGACATTCACAGTACTGACGAGTGTGTTTGGACTTCCTAGTGGAAATGAAATAGTAAATACTGCAGCATTGTCTTTAGCCAGGTGCCATCTTGCTACTCATCACCTAAATGGGTAGTTTTCAATGGGTATGACTTTGTTTCCCAAGACTATTGTTGAAAGCATATAAAAACATTTTTGACTCTTACAAATGAAGATGAAAATATCCTCAATGATAAAGAACTAATTGGCCAAGTTTCAACAGTAAAAGTCCCAATGCTAGAAAACTGTGAACTAAATCCACTCCACGAAAAAGGGCCATTTTGTTTTTCTCATACTATTCCACTGTAGCAACTGTCTTTTTCAGACATTTACTTCTTCCCATCTTGTTACGATACTTTTCCATACCGGCCAAGTTTGTCATCACATTGAATTTTTAATCACTTTGTTATTCAGCCAGTGTTTCTTGTGCATAGAACAGTGCACCGTGTTGCCTGAAGTTATTAAAAACAAAAAGGAGATGCTGGACTGGTGTGTTAGTCTTAGATTTAAGGATACAAAACCTGCATAGAGGACATATAAGAGTTACTAGTGCAATTTGGCAATAGAGAAAAACTCATATGATAACTTATCTCTACAATACATCAATGATAGAAATTAGTTTTAGTTGTAATGGTTGCATAGTAAAAAACCTACATAGTCTCTTTGAGTTCCGATATTATTTTTCTTCTGGTAGCAGGGTTCACATTCAGGACCTTATGCTTGCAAGGCATCTACGCTGCCGATGAGCTTTGTCCCCAACACTCTGATATTTCTTCCACATTATTCCCTCATTTTAAATATTTTAACCTAAGTTTTTATCTCTAGACAGGGTATTGCTGACCACTGGCTGAAACCTCTAAAAAACACGAGCCAAGATAAACATTCCCTCCTTTGATTTTTGCGTGTCCAGTATTTCGTCCCACATAATAAGAAAGTAACTTAGACACACGTTTTGTCATTGTCACTCATCCAAGGCAAAGTTTAGCAACTTGGATGTAGTCACTTAATTACAAAAAAAAAAAAGTCAAGTGCCTAATCAAGGAAATCATTATAGAGGAAGGAGGAATAGATGTGAAGTTGAAACACAGAGAAAGATTTGGATGTGTCTTGTGAAAAACACGGAAACCCAGGTTCCTGGAAGTGAAATGAATCTGCCGAGCGGTTAGGGAGAAGAACTTCAGTGGGAAGACCTGGACATCAAATTATGTAGGATATCAAATGCGAAGGAAAGCACTGCTGGATTTTGTTCTCTTATACCTTCCACCTCCTTGTATTTCAAAATAGACTGTCACAAAGCATCACATTGGAGTCAAATGGAAGCTGAAGTCAAGAAGCAGAATAGTTGTCATTTAAGGCAGTATCAGATATCACAGATTCCAAAACCTTATGTGCAAGAAAATTCTTCAGGTCTCACAATAATTTAAATCTAGTGAACATGACATTACTATAGGTCAAAATCCTACCTAGGCTCTGGTATGAAAAGAGCAGCAGAATCATGAGTTGAAAATAAGAGCTGGCATGTAGGTTATGTATCATCTGGGCCTGTGTGGGTATGAGGGTATAGGCTTCACGGTGGATGTGTGACTGTGGAGAGAGAACAAATGGCTACATCTGAATACTCCTGTGACCAGCAAAACCATTTCATTTTCACTATATCAATTCATTTATTTCAACATTATTATTTTCCACATGTCAAGTACTGTCATAGAAATTTAAAATATAGTAGTATAAAAAACAAGCAAGCAAACAGAAAAATCAAAGATATTGCAAACAAAAGACTTTTAGCATATGAAATATTATCCTGGGTTATCTATCTTGGTATTTTATCTAGTGAAATGATTCCAACCATTAAGAAAAAATTTTCAAGGAGGAATTCTTAGTTTGAAACTGAATAAAGGTCATTGATAGGAATTGTAAAATGGCATGGAGTTCAGTCTCCAAGAAAGGAAATCAGTGTTGGGGTTGTCAAATAAGGAAATGTGGACTACTCTTAGAAAGTCCTATTAGTGGGACTCTTAGAGTTAATAGGCATGAGTACTCTATCAAGAAGTGGTGAGAATGTAGCAACAGCCTATGTATTTAGGTATACTCCCTTACTGCACCAAGGGAAGACTGATCCATTCTACGTCACGTCTCCTGCTAAAAATGAAAAAAACTCCACTCTATTAAACACTTAGTAATAAAAATGAGCTGCGTATTAAGACTGAGGGACACTGAATTTCATTGTGATAATTTGTGGGGTGGTGGTACATGTTAGTGGTCTTGCTCAGAACTTTCAGTACTACCTTCATCTCATTTTAGCCACATTCTAATTATTTGGTGTAAAGCTATTTACTTAAAATACAAATTTATTTTTATGTTGTATCTACTTCCAAATTCACATATATGTGTTTATGAGTCTATATGCAAGAAAGAATGACCCAAATAAACATGTAATATGGTGTCTAACAAATTAAAAACACTCAAAATTGTTATCAACATTCACTTTCTTTCAGTAGTGGCAATTAATAACAAGAAAGGCACATTCAGAGAATAATAGAGTTGATTTTTTTTTTTTTTTCTGCACTGGGGATGAAACTCTAGCACTTGTGCTTCCAAGGTAGGTGTGGTCCAACTTGATCTGAGTCCCCAGCTCAGAATTGATTTTGAAGTCATGGTAGATAGAGAAGTTGAGGACAATGTTTGGGGAGGAAGAGATGGAAGGACTTTAAATGTTGGGGTACACACAATCACATTTTTTTCTGATTGATGAAGTGAGAAAGCATGGGCCCTGTGTCACAATACAGTTTTTTTTTTTTTTCATAGAAATTCAAAGTCTTCCAGGACAGTTGTGACCAAGATATTGATTGGCATATTATCAGTTAAGTAAGTTTCAATTTTTCTTATTCTGTATCATAAAGACAATGTTAGAAGTCCCCCCCCAAGATTATCTTGTGTTTCCTTAAAATCTTAACCATAAAAATGCCTATTCTAAGGCTTGATGCAAAAGTGCTCAAAGAACATCAAGCAACTCTGATGGCCAATTTGGGTTGGCCGCAATACATAGATGTTTGGTCAAACATTGTCCTGGATATTTTTGTTTAGTAATGTGATGAACGTATACCCTGGAGGATTTTGACTACAGCCAATTGCCGCTGTTCCATTGACCTGGGACCATCCAACCAATTGAAATCCTTAGAGAGGTTGGCTTAGAATCCAGAGTATTAAAAGAAACCCTTAGACACCTATCTTCATGGGACAGTAAGTGTGATATACAGACTTAGAAAGCAGTGTTGTAACAAAAGACTTACAGAAGCAATAATAATATGGGTGCAAACTGAGATAAAGTTACCTTCCTAGGAACGGTGATCCCTTGAAAAAATATTAGTAATATCCCACTGCAAAAACAACTACTGTAGTTTGAAGTATACTGAGTATTTTATAACTTATAGTGAAACATTTGCTCATTTCCTAGTTAGATGTTGCTCTTTTAATGTTGTTCTTAATTAATGAAATGTAATAATGAAGAAAATTATTTCATGTATATACTTTTCATGTAATGCATGAGATGAGTAGACATCAATGGTATTTTTAAACTTTTACTTTAAAAAATCTCTAAACTATTAACATGGACTAAATATTTGTGCCCCACAGAATACATGGTGAATATCTAATCCCTGAGTATTAATGCTTGGATATTGAGCCATTGGTGAGTAATGAGGTGTAATAACTTGAGAACAGGACCTCCATAATAGGGTTAGACCCTTTATAAGAGGACATTCCACCAAGCTTGTTTCTCCCTTTACCCTGTAAGGACACTGAGAGAAGGTGCACACACACACACACACACACACACACACACACACACATATGTATATATATATATACAGATATTTTTAAATGTCTGCTAATCATATAAATGTCCAAATATGTAGTCATTATTCCTGTGCTAAATTAAGTAACTGCATGCTTTGCAATTATGCTGTTCTTTTTAAGAAGAATTTTATGAATGTGTGGGGCCCAGTAGATATACAGTTACTTACAAATTTAATTTATCTTAACCTAGTAAAATTTAATGATCACACATAATGATATGATGAATAATAATACTAAAAATCATATATGCTTTGGATGGTATCATATGCTAACATTTGCATAAATGCTGTATATTAACACCATTTACATAAATGGTTTAGATAAATTGCGGCTATCATTAAGTGTTTAATAATGTGTCTTGTGCCACTTTTAATGGAGTCTCTTTGACATTGGTAACCCTTATGTTAAGACTTTTTTTTACTCTTCTCTTAAAGCAAGTTTAAATAGCTCTCCACCCTCAGAACAAATGACAGTGTGACTTTCAAAACCCTTCTCAAAACATGTGCCATTACTAGCTCCCCTTCTGTGGTACAGGTATGGAATTGGAAAATGGAGAAACTTGCTTGCACAGGTTTTAGGTAAACAAGGAACAATTGCAGGCATCGTTTCTGGGAAGTCACCATGAAACAGCAGTCTAAGAGGTCATACTTGGGAAATCAGTACTGTAGTTCCCAGAATGAACTGTTCTCCCATGAGTTCTGGGCTACTACCTGTGAGCTGGTCTCTCCTTAATCTTGGCTAAAGTGACAGTTCTTGGCTAGACTGTTTGCCCCACCCTTGAGTTTGATATGAGGTGAAGAGATCCCTGCCACTCTGTATTTGCATCATAAGTGAAGTAGCCATTAGCAGTGAACTTGAACAATGAAACAGGCAGAGTTGTAAATGATGTATTTGCTCTTAGATACAGCATTACTGTGTTGCAGGAGGAAGGTCTTGGAGAAGTTAAGAAAATCTAAGGAAGGAATGGCTTTGAACTAGAAATTAGTCACCAAAGGGCTGAAATAGAGTTTCTATGTGTGGAAGTGGGTGCACGTGTGTGTATTTGTGTGTCTGTGTGAGAGAGACAGAGAGAAAATAAGGTGATCATATCATAGAGGTGCCTACATTCATTCTTTGACTGCTCATTTTCTGGTTAAGACATTCACATTCATGAATATCAAATAGATATTTATATTATATTATGACTTTGAAGAAAGATATATGTCTATTTTGTTCTTACATTACACTACTCTCAAATTGATCACATGTATTGTGACACATTTCTTTTACAATCAAAAGTAGTAGTATTCTTTGCTCTATATTTTCTTGATTTCTAACATCATAAAGCCACCCAGTATTAGAAGAAAGCTAGAAAACAAAGCTAGATATTTTCAGTGAATAACTCTGGAACTTTTTACTGTCTCTTTCTTTTTTAATATTTTAAATTTCTTATTTTAAAATAATAGCATTTTCTGAACTTGGCACTTCCAAGTGTAGAAGAAGCCACACAAATGAAAGAGCCAAACAAAATATAGCCCCTAAAAATAGGAAAGGAAATATATATATATATATATATATATATATATATATATGTGTGTGTGTGTGTGTGTGTGTGTGTGTGTGTTATATATAATTAAAACATAAAAAGATTTATAATTCATACTAGCTTTATGCAGCAGGAGATTTTAAAGAATTATACTGGAAGAAATTTTAATAATTATGCAGTATAAGCTATAAATGTAAGAGAAAGTTAGAATATAAGTGCAATATAGAGAAGGTGCTTCATTTAAAATGTGGTTTCATTTATTCTAAAATTGACTATAATGAAAATAATAGTCTTTGCATCTCTGCACTGTTACAGAGCTTTAAAAAGCTTTCTTGTACATTCTTCCACCCAATTCTTTTATCTAAAGTGCAAAATGGATAGATTATTTTTTTAAAAGTTTATTCTAGAGATGAGAATATTGTTCTTAGGGAAGTTTGGTGATTGGTACAAGACCTATTTGGTCATCATGGAATGCAAGCTGGTGTCATTATTCATTGTCATTACTCATGCCAAACCTCAAGTTCATATTTGATATTTAGGAAGATTCTAAGTTTGATGACATGTATCCAAATATGGTGCTTGTTTTATAAAAACATGTGTGTTGCTTATTGAATAAAATAATTGTGCTGTAAAAGGATTATGTTCAAGACTCACATCATCCTTAACTATCCTGTGTTATATGTTCACAGTAAGAAGCTGAAGTGAGGGAATATTCAAAATTGATGCACACGACCATGATGATAAGTAATAAAAACATGGCGCACATGACTAGGTACCACATACTGTCAGTTCATGAAAACTAGCGTTGATTTTCTCTTTCTACATTTTCTGCCTCTAAGTATGCTGTTCTCCAGATCTCTAGAGAGTGCCCGACTTCTGCAGGCTGGGAATGACTGCTGAGCTTTTCTTTTTTCTGTTTTCTTGAAGGCTCCAGTTGGCAGCGCTTGTTGTAACACCTGTTCTGAGCACGTTCAGGTTCTGAGAGCCCCTCTCCAGGGAAGTGATTCAGGTTGTGCTTCTCAGCGTGAGGTTTCCTGCTAAGAACTCTTAGAAAAATCTTGACTACTCAAGTGTGGAGCACTTGTATCTTAATGATGTTGCTGTTATTGCTTTGTTGTTGTTGTTGTTGTTGTTGTTGTTGTACGTCCATTAGTACGTCATGAAGTCAAACAAAAACTTGACGCTTGCATCTTCAATTAAACCCAACCAAAGCAACATGGACCCAATTTAACACTGCTTGGTAAGAACAGACAGAAGAATATGAAGGGTTCTCATCGCTGCTTTACATCGTGGATTTCTTTAAGTAAACATTCACCTTTCCAAAATATAATTTAATTCAATGCTACTCAAAGTTTAATGGATATTGTTTCTTTCCCTTGAAAAGTAACCCACCTGTTATCTCTGCTTCAGGTGGTTGGTGCCTCTTTCTCCTTTGCTGACCGATGGTAGCCTCTTTTACATAGACTTTCTTGTGTTGCATTTTTCTTGCTTTTTTATCCTGAGATTAAGTTGTGGATTTTCTTTAGTACCCACTAAACCCAGATGTCCTTCCTTTTTGTTCCCAAGCCCTTCATGATAATTATCATTTTTTCTCTCCCAGGATGTTGATGAATTTGAAGATGAAGAAGATGATAGTGGTGATTCTGATGGTGATGGTGAGGAGGAGAAGAATACCTCTAAAAGCTTCAATAGTTGAGACAAGTATTCAAATGAATAACTTAGAAGTATTACCTTTAACTTGTGGGTCAATCCCAGGAAACACAATAATGCTTTGTCATAGAGCAGGTAAGGAAAGTGAAGTCCTGAGAGTTGATTATCCATGATCCTCCAATCCTTAAGTGACAAAACAAGTAGAAAAATAAAATTTCTCTTCACCTTTACATTATGACTTTGAATGAATGTTCCCTTAAGATCACTTGTGTGGGGGTAGCTTACAGAAGATTCAAACCAGGGCTGTCTCACATTTTTGTCCCTTTTTATTTATTTACTGTATTTTCTTTATTTTGAGACAGTATTTTGGGAAGTCACTAAGTTACCCGGGGTAGGCTCATACTATACTTTCAGTCTTCTTGCCTAGGCCTCCCCAAGTGCTGGATTTACAGGTATACTCCACTTCAACTGGCTTAAGCAAGACTTCAATACACAAGCTAACCTTTCCATAACAATTGCTTAAGAACCCAGTGGACAGAGTATTCTTTGCAGCATACTACATTTTCTATCCACTGCAGGAAAAAAGAAAGTAGAAAGGTGAACATGACCTCTGATAGCACAACTACTAGTGCTACCACTAACTATTTGGAAGAGGAAAGGGAGGGTAGGTAATGCAATCAAACCCAGGGCCTTGTGCATGCTCAACAACACCCTACATGTTATTATATTTTAGAAGCTCACGGCTGCTCTTATCTTTGGCAGCCCGGGGAATTAAAATTTGACATATGCTAGAGAGAGAAGAAAATTGTAACATTTATAAACAATTCCATGATATCCACAGTGTTTGGTTTCACTGTTCGCTCAAAATGGAATTTGTTTCAGAAATTAACAGTAATTCCTTAACAAATTCTATAACTTAATTCTAAAAGCTCCCGAAATTCACATATGGAGATCTCTTCCCTCTAATTAGAAAAGTAGAGATTAGATTACATGGATTTCTGTGTGAGTTAATGTTGGATCCTCCCTGTAATGCACAAAGAATGAACAAAGCCCTCATCTGAATACTCGCAACAGGAGTATTTAACTTGTAAGTAAAAAATGAGGTTAAAATCTTATAAGAAACATTAAAGTTGATAATATGCACCAGGTCCACAGAAAGGATATGATAAGTCTCAGAAAAAAAACTCTATGCTTGAACATTGCTTTATTTTTGTTATATTTTTCAAAAAGAATAATATGCTATGGTTTGTGTAAAATGAGTCCCCATAAATGCACATCATGATCACAACTGCTTGTTGATAGAGTCTGAGGAAATGATTGGATCCTGAGGGCCTTGCTTCTACTGCTGAGATCATAAATGATGATGAAAGTCATGAAAACAGGAGATGGGATCAGTTAAAGCAAGCACATCATGGGGACTGTTTCTGGTCACAGACTCCTTTTCTGTCTACTGTTTCCTGGCTGCCTCTGCTCTTCACTTCCAGCTCTTCACTTCATCTTCTGTCATGGAGCTGGCCAACCACAAACCAAACCTTCCTAAAATGGAGCAAATGAATAGCTCTTCCTGTAAGTTTTCCTGAAGTTATTTTGACACCGAGAAAAATATCCCTTAAGTTCTGACAGAACTTCTGTTATATGAACTGCTGATTCTTCTGAAGCTCATGTTCCAAAGTCCTTCTTTACTCATGTATGAATTTAGTATTTACGTCGCTGGAGAAAAATAACTCATTCTGACTTTTATCAGTGCTCTTTTAACCACAATAATCCTCCACATAAAAGAGAATCAGAAAGAATAAGACATTTGTAGTGTCTAATCTGGGCCCCAAATTTACTAACATTGTCACTTCTCAGAAAAGCTAGAGATTCCCCCTAATCACAGCCTTCTCAAGCCAGCAAATATGAAATGCAAAACAAAAGATCTTTCAATATTAATTGTAAATAGTCAATTAACTACCTTCAATTTTGAGGAAATATAGTGTGAAATTAATTCTTAAACATTTGGTCAAGTGGCCAAATATTGTTGGAATTTACTCAAAGAAAGGAGTAAAACTTTTCTCATATTCACAATCTTTATATTTCATTTTGTTTAAAAGTATCCCTTTCATATATGTCCATATCAGAGAGTAGACTGAAACATGGTCAGATCATGGTGAATACTGGAACAGCTGCTGATAATGTGTCCACAAACCTACTATTTTCACAGCCTATTTATGAAAAAGTCTGACCCACACTAACCACGACTTATTAACGTTCAAGGTATTCATTACCAGAAAGCCTTTCACTGTTATTAAAGACTAGGGAAACTTTTTGGTTGGATACAGCAGTTACTAGGTCTTGAGGCCTAAAATTTGAACTGTGTGCATTTGTTAAATATTCAATAAATTAACTAGTGACTCACTTTCAGAGCACTTACTAAGTGAAGTACTAAAATAGTGAATATAGGAGACAGTATAATTGAAGATACAAAGGTGAAAACCTTAATATTATATTTTCAAATGGCAGGAAATTTAAAATAATAGTATACTTTCATGTCACAGGGCAATGAGTGATGCAAAAAGGAGAAGCTGTTAGCACAGACGAATAGAAGAGCTGTTAAAGATTATAAATAGAAAAAGGGACCAAGTAGCACCTGAAACAGATTTTGAGAATATGAATGTGGAGGAGAAGGGTGAAACATGGATCTAAGGATAACATCAGCTACCATTATAGCCCCAATTTGTTTACACTACAATATCTAATACCATTGTTTTGCTTTTTGCCATTTTAAAATGAAATAGATAATATTTCTACAGCTTAGTAAATAATTTTAAGGAAAAGTGAAAACAAAGTAACACAGTTTTTAAGGATAAGAATTCTTGGCCACAGGTTTGACTAATAGTTAATTAAAGTCTACACAAACCCTATTTTTAGCAATCAGTTCTTTCCTGGACCCATTTGTATCAAAACACTAAGCAAAATGTGTACGAGTTGGTTCCACTTCCAAGATGATACAACCTTTGGTTCTTTCCAGAAGCAGTTTCTGTCTGTACAGTCTGGGTTCACTTTTTCTGTATTTGGTCTCTTTAGATTATTTTGTGTGTGCGTGCCTCTGTGTGTGTGTGTATTTATACATATATTCTTTTGTATACACAGATATACATATATATATGTATGCATATATGTATACACATATATATGCATACACACACACACACACACATATATATATATATATACATATATATATATATGTATGTATGTATATCTGTGTATGTACCTGGGTTTCAGAACACCATTTATATTGACTGGACCTTCAATAACTCATTCTGAATGATCTGGATATGTTTATTTCAAATTGTTCTATTAGCAAATTATTTGGGCTAGTTAATTCTCTTCACCATGACGACCTCTATGCTTTCACTTTGGTCTTTCTCTCCTTTTGAAAAAAATATATTATTATTTTTTTCTAGCTCTTGTAAACTCCCATTACTTAAGGGTATTTACAGCACCTGGTCCAGAGTCTGTACCTAATCAATGTTTGTTGAATAATTGATAAGAAAGAATTGACTTACATGTTGATGCTCAGAATGTGTAAGTCTTCTAACCTACAAATACCCAATCCCCTTCCTTGCCCAGGATTTCTTTTAATTAGTTATTCAGATTCTTCCCACCAGAGTTTTACTCTTCAGTATATTGTCACTACCACATCAAGTTTGTCAAATAATGCACATAAAATACTGGAAATCAGTAAAAACATTTCTTACAAGGGGGAAAAAATAAATAGCGTAGTAAATATATTCTTGCTGATCTTCCAAAGTAAATTACATTGGTAGAGACAGATCTACTAGAATATAGAATCCTTTTCTGTAGCCCTCCTGGAAAAAAATAAGTTTCCCCAGTAGTTTAGAAGCCAATAAATTCAGACTCAGTTGTAAATTCCAGGGGACAAGGAGTATATCTCCTTTTTCTTTTGACATACTTAGTAGTGCATCAAGAGGGACAATAAACACTGTAAGAGATCAGAGGGGAAAAGGAGGAAAGAAAAGAGCTGTACATTCTTCCTAAAAGGTGTTCTTAATAGGTAAGTTAGGAAGGGGATGAGACTTGCAAAGCAACCTCAGCTGTAGTCTCTTCTTTATTCTTTCTTCTTTTGTTCAATCACCAAGAAAAGAAGCCAATCAATGCTGGCTAAGTCAGTGGCTAGGCTATTGATTCCATTCCTCTTTGCCATAAACCACTGGTGCTGCAGAAAGGACTGCGGTAAAAATATGTATATAAATTTAGAGTAGGAAAAAATAATTATCTCTAAAAATTAAAATGGTTAGAGTCATTTTGTAAAGGGTTGTTTCATAAACTCTGATTGATTTGATACGATTCTTTTTCTTTTGAAGAACACGACAAACTTCAAGGAACTCAAATACTGTGGTGTCAAAATTTCCCAAAGGTAGCTGTTCACCAAGTGTAAGACTGAAGACATAAAGATACTATAGTGTCAAGAAAATACAACTTTCTTGTACTTATTAGAAAATGAAAAAAGGAATTATGTGATATCCAGGATATGAGAGATTCCCAGAGAGATGTGCCTGTCCTTAATGAGAAATCCCAGAGAAGGCCGCTGTCGCTTGCCTGGACGCCCAGGCTTATCAGCAGGTCTCAGAGTTGAGGCCTCGGCGATATTGAGTGAAGATTATAAGCCAGATGGGCCACAAATTCTGTCAAGCCTTCTTGGCAGCTGCTCTCATTACAAAAGCCAGCGAGCCTTTTCCAAAAATAAGAATGTGAAGCAAATTGGGCTTATAGACCCTTATAATGCAATTGCACGCAGAGATAGGGGCCTGAGCGGGCAGGCAGAAATATTATTGATGGCTGGTGAAAACAGGGAATAAGATGTTATTAAGGCAACTCAGAGATAGATATCGATAGCTAATATAAAGCCTTTATTGGTTTACAGGCTCTAGGAAAAAGGGTTCACAGCTTCGACCCTTTACTTTGCTTTTAATTTCACTGGAGGTGCAAAGTTTATGAATAAAACATATCTTCACTCATGATTCTGATATTAGTCACTACTTTCTCTGTCTCTTGTTCCGCAGAAGCCAGAAACGTACACTGACAACTTGAACCTTAGAGGCTCTTTCTGAAGAAGGGGATTGTGTGTGTGTGTGTGTGTGTGTGTGTGTGTGTGTGTGCGCCTGCTTCTGAGAAACACCAAAACTCAGAGACAATAATAAATGGGATGTAAAAGGAAACTTTCAGAACAAAACATGAAAGTACACCATAACATCGAAAGTGGCCTGGGTGATTATGGAGGGTAAGTTCTTTGATGAAAGCATCTCACGTTGAGAGGAATACGAAAGATCTAATGAGTCTTATTTATGATGCCTGAAGAAACAGGATTCTGAAATGATTTTGACTTCAGAATAAAGGATCAGATGGAAGAAATAATTATTCTTCTGTTTTAGACTTTGCATATTACAAGTTGGACTGATTCTCTGCTCCCATCTGCTAGGCATTACTGTGATGCTGAGAGTTTTTCTCAGTTTCTTTCATTCTAACAAAAATAAGAGCTAAAACATATATAAACCTGACTAATCAAAGCTGGATAATTCACTGATGGAATGGGCTAGTACAGAATCCGTACATTTTCTCCCAAATTATTATTCAATCATGTTTCAGGCGACCAGTTTGTTTCATGATTATTTAAATGTAGAAATTGATTTGCCCCCTCTTTCCTTTCTTAACTTTGATGCCCAAGAAATATAGAAAACACAAAAATGCTATGTCTGAAGTAACTCATTGAATCCAATTCCTTGGGTAGTCTGGTCTCATTTACATGGGCTGTACATTCTGTTCTTCAATTAATGGCTGACCGAAAATATTTGGAATAATTGGAAGTAAAATCATTTCTGTACTGAGCATATACAGACGTTTGTCATTGTTCATTAATGCAGTATAATAAGTATTCACACCATCTTTATGTGATATCACATATTCTAAATATTCTCAAAATGTTATAAATTATAAGCTAAAATATAAGTCATGTACAAATGCTTTTCCATTTTATATGAGACTTACTTGAGCATCTAAAGATTTTAGTGACTTTCGGGGTCCTGATAATCCTTCAGAGATGCTGAGGGGTGACTACTTCAGGAAGCACTGTGCTTGGTATAAGAATCTGGCTGGATCATGAATGTGTTTTTTTAAACTATGAAATCCACTTGCATATTTCACCGGCCAACCTACACACGCTGGAACATGCTAAAATTGTGTCTCTAAGGGTTGGATATTAATACTCTTTCAGTTTCAATCTTTACTATCCATACGCTTTTGAATATTTGCTTAATGTGGCACAGATCCTTCCCACCATGTTCAAATAGCTGAAGAAAAAATGAAATCTTTCAGAAATATTTGTTTTACCTTATCATTGCAATTTATCGCAGCTCAAATATCAAAAGAATACAATTTTCCTTTCACTTCCTCAGAAAATGAATATATCCTACCTTACAAATAGATTGTTCTTTCAAATTTATTAAAATTTCTGCCATTTGGGTATATTTTTCAAATGGTTTTATAAACTATGACAGTTTATGAAAGACATCTTAACTAGTTAAGAACATTCCTTTGCAAATTTTTGCATGTTCATTTCTTATGTTTACAGATGTTTGTTCAATGAGTGATGCTTTTATGCCATTAACAATTAATATGAAAGAAAAGTATTTTCAAACATTTTTTATTCCTCCAAATTTAGTGAATTATTATAGGCAAAAGTTACATATATTCAAATTATATACATGAGTAGAGCTATGTGTGTACTGTGAATTGACTACCACAGTCGACATAGTAAACACATCCATTGTCTCACAATTGTTCCTTGTTTTATGTGTCTATGTGTGTATACTAAGAAAACACAAGGCCTCTTCTCAATGATTTTCAAATCTGTAGCACACTATTATTAACTATCACATCGTACTGTACATTAAATATCTGGAATGTTCTCATCTAGTCATGAAAGTTTGTACTCTTTGACCAACATCCTCCCCTTTCCTCCACTTCTTGCCTCCAGCCACCACCATTTCACTCTGAGTTGCCATGAAGTCAACATTGTTAAAACATTTCACATATGACTGATATTAATGAGTTTTGTTTTTTTTATCTTGCTCATTCCACTAAGCATAATTTCTGTTGTTCAGATTGTTAGAAGTCTGAACAACAAATGCATTATATGTTTAAGTAAAATTTTTAAAAAAGTATTACAATAAAAACACTTTGTCCTTAATCTCCCTCAAAATACTTTCAGCCTTGGACACACGTCCATCGTCATTCTGGCCATGTCCAAGAGCAGATCTTGAAGTCCACCTTGGGTAGTGAGGTGTTGTGTCTTCCTGTATGCTCTGAATAGATTCGGAATGGCTGTGGCAACTTGGTCAAACAAACAAAGCAATGTGTCTTTGTCCAGCT
Organism: Thryonomys swinderianus; assembly: GCA_004025085.1. Taxonomy (NCBI): domain Eukaryota; kingdom Metazoa; phylum Chordata; class Mammalia; order Rodentia; family Thryonomyidae; genus Thryonomys; species Thryonomys swinderianus. Next base: position 29,608 of record PVIC010017939.1, read on the forward strand.
ATTTCACTGTGTTTGCTACACTGTAATTTCTAGTTTTTCTGTGAAGACGAAATTATCATGAATGCTAAATGCTTTGAATCCACTCAAGCCATTGTGACAGTCACATCACAATTAAGGAAACACAAAAAACTTTCAGAACTGCTTTAGAAAGTGGCAAGAATGGATAAGTGTGTTCAAAACTATAGGGATCTTCTGAGGGGTATTAATTGCAATATGCATTTGCTGTGAAAATTGTTTTAAAATTTGTACATTCACCATATTTCATGATCATATTTTAATCTATATTATCACAAATGCCAAGATGTTATTATTTTTGACTGAGTAATACACTATGTTATATAGGGAGATTTAGATCACATACCACATTTTCAATACCACTAATCCATCAACGAACATTTACATTGTTTGCATATCTAGCCATATCTGTTAATAATGTTGCAATGGCAATGAAAGTACAAATATAGCTTCAATATAACATTTTCTTTAAATATATACTTAGAAGTTGAATTGTTGGTATTTCTACTTTTAAATTTTAAGGGAAACTATATTTTTCAAGAATCACTTTATCGTTTTACATTTCCACCAATACTGTGCAATGTTTCCTTTCTCAACATAACTTACAGCATGCTATCTCTTATTTGATTATAACCTTTCTGCCAACTATTAAAGCATATCTCATTTTCATTTCAATTTATGTTTTAAAACCTTTTACTAAATCTCTAGGATATATTTATATTTGCTTTGGATAAATGTCTACTTAGGTACTTAATACTTTAATTTTCTTATTTCTTTTCTCTACTGATATTACATAGAAACTGAGGATTTCATTCATGGACTTATATATGCTAAGCATGAGCTCTGTCACTGAGCTACAAGTATGGCCCCCAAGATTCTTTTTATATTTTGAATATCAACTCTGTTCCAAGATATTATGCAACTATTTTTTCTCATTATACAGGGTGTCTTTCATTTTGATGCATATTTCTTTTAATGTGCAGAATCTTTTTAATTTTTTCTACTCCTGCTTATTTTAATTTTTTTTCTTTTTTTGAGACAGGGTCTCGCTTTGTAGTTCAGGCTGGCCCTCAGCTCACTATGTAGTCCAGGCAAGCCTCGAACTCAGCAATCCTCCTGCCTCTGCCTCCCCGAGTGCTGGGATTATAGGTGTGAGCCACCACGCCCAGTTTATTTTAATTTTTTATTGTAATTTTGACATTATATCAAAAATCATTGTCAAATCCCAGCTAAACAGCTTAGTAGAATCCTTTCTCAAAAATAAAATACAGAAAACTGGACTGCAAATGTAGTTCAGTAAAAAGACTCTGAGTTCCAATAAAACAAAACAAAACAAAATAAAAACACCATTGCATAGACCGATATCATGGCCCTTCTTGCTACATGTTTCTTTAACATTTTTGTAGTGTCTTTTCTATTTAAATATGAAATTTATTTCAGTTAATTTTTGTGGGTGGTATCAAGTAAGACCCCAATTCCATTATGTTGCGTATATCAATTGTTAAACATAATTCATTGAAAAAAATGTTTATGAGCACTATACTCTTGGGAATTTTATCAAATTTACTTAATCATAAAACGTAAGATTTGCCTTTCAGCTGTATATTTATTTGCTATACATTTCTAGTTTTGTGCTAGTATCATATTGTTATACCATCCTAAATCTATAATTAAGTTTAAATCAGCTAATGTGCTATTTAAGTAAACTATGTTCTTTTTACTCAAGATTGCTCTAGCTATTTAGGAAATTTTTAGGTTCATTAGAATTGTAGGCTCTTTTTCTTTTTCCTTCTATAAAAATACCTTTGGATATGCTGGGCGTGGTGGCTCACGCCTGTAATCCCAGCACTCGGGAGGCAGAGACAGGAGGATTGCTGAGTTCAAGGCTTGCCTGGGCTACTCAGTGAGCTCAGGGCCACCCTGAATTACAAAGCGAGACCCTGTCTCAAAAACAGAAAAGAAACCTTTGGATAGTCTAATGATACTAATAACTCCAGCCCATGAATGTAAAGTATATTCCATTAATGTCTCAATTTCTTTATTAATTTTTATTTCATTTTTCACTTGGAAGATTTTCACCTCTTGATTGAATTTACTTTGAATTGTCTTGTTTTTCCCAATATCATTGTGAGATTGTTTTCTTAATTTGCACTTAATTCATTGTTATTGTATAAGTTTAAAATGATTTTGAATTTTTTTTTTTTTTTTTTTTTTTTTTTTTTTTTTTTTTTTTTTTTTTTTTTTTTTTTTTTTTTTTTTTTTTTTTTTTTTTTTTTTTTTTTTTTAAATTTTTTTTTATTTTTTTTTTTTTTTTTTTTTTTTTTTTTGCTTTTTTTTTGGAGACAGGGTCTTGCTTTGTAGTTCAGGCTGGCCCTGAGCTCACTATGGTGCCCAGGCAAGCCGCCGCGAACTCAGCAATCCTCCCGTCTCTGCCTCCCGAGTGCTGGGATTACAGGCGTGAGCTACCACGCCCAGCATTATATGTGGTAACCGGGGATCAAACTCAGGTCCTTACGCTTGCGAGGCAGGCGCC
>PVIC010017940.1:0-32168 GCA_004025085.1 Thryonomys swinderianus
AAAAAAAAAAAAAAAAAAAAAAAAAACTAGAGACAGAAGAAAATAAAGCCTAGTGTATTTCACTACAAAGAGCCATTTTTGAATATTTTGGAATATTTGTCATCTACTGTATGCATAAATTTGTTAAGAAATGTAATGGATTTGACTTTTAAAAATTCTTAATTACAATGAATACCTTACATGGTAAGTGATATCTAAATTAGCTTTTATCTGCTCTGCTCTGATCATAGAGAGGAAAAAACATGAGTTATAATGTCAGTGCCTGCTGGTATTTAATGGCTAGTAAGAGCAAAAGACACTTTGCTTGTCTTTAAGTTTAAGAAGTTAGTACAGGATAGCAACTTTTTGTTATAAGAAAAAATGCAAGATGCATTAGCACATTCCTGACACCTTGAATCACCAGTGGTACATGCATGACTGTACAACCTGATGGGCTGCTTCTGTGCTGCCCCATGGGACAGTCATGTTTATAGCTCCGGTGTTTCAAGCCCGTGGGGATGTAACACATTCAAATTAGGGCCTTCTTGTGAATGTGCTCAGTGTGTATAACTGTCTGTCTGCTCAGAAATATGACAAAGCATTGGTCCTGTTTGTAAGACAAAATTTACTGCCTTTATATGAAATTATTCATTAGCAAATAATTCCTGAGACACTTAATCACCACAGTTTTTATTAAAAGAATATAATAGTATCAGAATTATTTAATAGATCTATGTTCAATGTAATTAAGATAAACAGAGGACAAAATTAAAATATAGGAAAGAAACATGTGCACTGTTGGTTGCCATATGTGTTACCCTAACCCATAGAAACTACATTAATGACTGACTAGAGATTACACAGGTGTATGATTATGTCACTTTAAAACTTGTTTTTAAGATTATAAGCAGAAGTCTTACGGATTCTTTAAACTTTAATACCCATAATTATTAACATAACATTGATAACCCTGAAACAGGACAGAGGATGTAAGAATAGTCTGAGTCTGAGCAATAGCCAAATTAAATGCTATAAACAGGCAGCTCACAGGAAACCCACAGAAAATTTAAAAGACTCACTTGGAGTTCTTTATAAAACAAATAGTAAACAAGTTTTAAAGAACAGAAATATAGACATCTTAAAATAGATATCAATAAACTTAGAAATCTAAGCTTTAAGTTAAAATTTTTAAAATAAAAAATCTGAGAATGGGTGTCAGTGCAAAAAATTATAATTAATGTTGGGTAGTATATTTTAAATAACAATCATTATAATTTTGGAATATAATTATGGAGACCTACTGTTTCGAGAACATGAAAGTAGACATGAATTTCCTGACAACCATAGTTAGTTTTTATTTCTTGGAATGTTTTGTGTTACAGGACAATTTAAGGACAGCAGCCAATTGATCTGATAAGCTTTTCTTGGTTATAATCACTTGATAAGCTTAAGACCAAAAGCTAAAGCCGCCAGTGGGAAGCATGCTCATTGTGGCGGGCCCTGAGGCCATGTCTGGCCAAATCAGCAGCAGCCTTATGGAAGGCCAGCTGTGTAGAAAGGGGACCTCCCCAAGATATGATCTACTGAGGCCACAACCTAGAGCAGGTCCCACAGTCAAATTATTCACACTCCTTGGAAAGAGATAACAAACATCAGTTGTATTCATCGAAGGGGGACACTGTACATGTGATCTCTGGGTATTTTGTGAAATCTCTGGGCTGCTTCTGCATCTGAAAAAAAAAAAGAAAGAAAAATAGCACAATGACAGACAACAAATAAGGAAAGACAAGTCAATTGACCTACAAATTTAAGACATAAGAAAGTAGAACAACAACCAAAAAAAGACAAGAAGTTATATAAATAGGACTGTATTACTGGAAAGCAAGCACAGCAAAGAAAAACAAAAATTATTTTAAGCGAAGTAAGAAAGGACCATAGCAACTGAAGTTATTTCTAGAGGCAACTGGAGAGAAAAAAAAAAGTATGTTAAAATATGTCACCCTGACAGAATGGTAAGGTGGAATAGGAGTCAAGACCTCCCTGAAAGAGGAAAAGAACTGAATAAAGAGAGCTAGTGTCATGAACATGGCTGCTGAACTGCCTTTGTGTAAGAAAATATCCTAGAACTTTGAACTTAGGAAATTCCAACTTGTCTTGCACCAGGTCACAAGCTCCATAGAGGAGGAATCTATTTCAACAAGCAGCTTTAAAGAAAAAAGAAGAAAAGAAAAGAACACCAAAATACTTTAATCTTTTGCATTCCTACTAATGATACACTTAAAATGCAATAGTGCTAAAATTCATCAAAGTAAAGGGCACTGAATAAAAATTAAACTTACTCAGAAAGATGTTCAGAAGTTGGGATACAAACAGAAACTGAAATTAGAAGAAAAGTTTTATATTTACAAGAGTATATGAACTATGATGAGTGAGAAAAATGATTTAGTAAAGAGCCCATATTGTGGCTGACCAAAAATAATGGAATAAATCTAAAAACCTAAAGTAGCACACTTAAACATACTCACCTTTCTCTGTTTCAATGTGGCAAGTATGAGTTTCATGTTGACTTAAATGTGTGGCCATATTATCTAAGCCAGAAACATCAGCTAGGAAATCACAACCAAGGCACTCTAGACTAATGCCCCTAATAAAAAGAAAAATAGCATAAGAGAGAATGTTTTTATCTTTTATGAAATCCATATACAAGCTCAATGATTATTTTTCCATGACTTTATTCTCATGTCATAACTGCAACTTACCATTTTGTCATATAAATTTTATGTAATTGAAATGCTTATTAGAAAAGAGCATAGTCATATTCAAATGCTACCCTTTCATAGTATCTACATATCTCACTCTAGTTGGTAAGAGCTAGGAGTCAAAAGACCTAAACTTGTATTAGCTACACTAACATCTTGCATTAATTTAGTCAAGTGACACACTACTTGTTCCTCAACCCATCTACAAAATGAGCTGGATACAGTGGTATACCTATACTAGCACTTTGGAGGCTAAGACACAAAGACTGCAGTAAGATTGGGTCTAGGCTGCGTACCCAGTGGGTTCAAGACCAGCCTGAACTAAACAGTAAGACCTTGTTTCAAAACAATAACAACAAAGGTAAGAATACAGTATTAATTCACTCAATAAATATTTACCAAGGCTATCTGTATACTATTAGATATTATGAATATAACTGTGAACAAAAGTACAACCATGCTTTAATAAAATTTATATTTTTTAAAGTCAAGGATAGAGAAATGTAAACATTGTAAAAACAGGTCACATGACAGCTGCCATCAACTGCACTGTACACTGCTACTCCATCAAAGGCAAGGTTCTCACCACAATATCTAAGGTTGGTACTTCTGTCATTTAACATTAAATTCAATAGTTACTGAAATAGAGTCCACAAGTTGTGAATTCCTTATCATCTCAGCACCCTGCTAGCTTATTTACTGGATCTAAACTACTCATTCCCTTAAATAAACTTCATAGTGTTACAATTAATAAATGAAATACATGATGATTAGGAAACAATTCCCACAACCATCAAAAAATTTGGCTGTCTACCAGTTTTTATACTAACAACCGAACTGCATAGCATTTGCTATCTGAAACAAAATATAATAACTGGGATATTAACGCACACATCACCAGCCTTAAGATTATAATTTAAAATGTATTTAGATTTGCCATTTATAATTTAAAAGGTACTGTTAAAATATAATGGCTGTAAAAATAATGAAAAGTTTTAGAGAATTTAGAAATGCCCTATACATTTAATGTATTAGATTTATAGAGATCAAACGGTTTCACTGGTAAACTGCATGTCTTTTCCACCAGACATAACTGGAAAAGGGTAGGAATGCTTCACTCAAGTGTTTTCTGAACAAGTACTTTTAAATGGAATTTAAAATTGTATTGTTTTAAATTTTGGAAAATGTGGGATGAGAAGACTGTATTTAGGGTCTTTTAACAAGTAAAGTTGGTCTGTAAAGAGAAAGGAAAAAGGAATCAAAATCCAGAGAAAATAAGACAATATGCTGCTTTAGCAGGTCAACCATTAGAGGTCCCTAAGAGTAATGCCCTACTAAATCATTTTTGCTTAGGTAAAAAGAGAATCATGCAAAGCAATCACTGTTGTTGTCAGTGTAATAACCAACCACATACATCTGAAGTTCATTAAAGAGTTTAAATGTAAGCACATATTTTATTGGTACATGAATACAAATGTAGACTGATCTCTCCTCTAGACCTCTACTCTTATAGTATGCTGTGTATTTACACCAACAAGTTACTGTGGTGTATTAAAAATAAAATCTTAAGACTTTCTCCCCAGTCAACTCTTCTGGACTAGTCTGTCTAGTTTTTTTTTTAATTTGAATCTCTATTGGTACATTATATATATATACATATCCTGCTGGCTCTCAACATTGAAAATTTGTACCAGTATATGACATGACTTAATTCTCATTTATCCTCCTTCCCCTACCTACCCTACAACCCCCTATGCCATATACAAAAGCTTTGTTTCCTTTTTTTGATTGGTCTGTTTTATGATGCCATTTTATATAACATTAAAGCTCAAACTAGAGTTGTCTGACTTCCTTTTCCCTTAAAATGTCAATATGACAACCATTTTATATCAACCTATTGAAAATTCATTCTGTGACATATCTCATCTAAATCTCACAGAAGCCTAAAGGTAAGTGTTATCATTATCAACTTTTCATAGGTAAGAGTTGGCTTAGTAGCCTACCAAAGACAAAAAAATAGCTGGGAAAGATCAGAATTGAGTTCTAAATTGAGTATGCTGACTCCACAGCCCCAACCCTTGACTTCAACCATACTTCGCTATCAATTGTTTCTAAACAAAACACCAATGGTTCTCAAATGCCTTGAATTAAATCCAAACACTGTATCCTCTATCTATGCAGGTCACTCCAGTAAGTAAGCTCTCCTCTGAAATAATTCATAGCACTTATTAAAATCCATAGTTATTTATGGTCACACTTTATTTCCTATCTAATAATCCTTAAGTTGGTTCCCAGATTGCTTCATCAATCTCAGATAAATAGCCCTTGCTATATTATGTACAGGGCAAATGCAAAATAAATAGCACAAACTGAATATTTAAAATCTTTACTAGCTGTTTCTCAGACAGAGGGCTACTATCTAGATTATATAAAGAGCTTAAAAATCAGCCCCTCCAATTTAAAGACTCTATTCCAAAATGGGCATCTGAAATGAACAGACACTTGTCAGAGGAAGAAGTAAAAGCAACCAAGAAGTATATGAAGAAATCTCAACATCACCAGTCATTCAAGAGATGCAGATGAAAACAACACTGAGATTTCATCTCACTCCACCAAGAATGGCTGCTATTGCAAAATTAACCAGAATTACATGCTGGCGAGGCTGTGGGCAAGAAGGAGCCCTTCTCCACTATTGGTGAGAGTGCAGACTGGTGCGACCACTGTGGAGATCAGTGTCAAGAGTCCTCAAAAAAGTAGGACTACAGGTCCCATTTGACCCTGTTGTTCCCCTGCTAGGACTCATACATGAAAGAATTAATTAAAAGAATCATATCATAGTGACATGTGCACCCATGCTCATAGCAGCTCAGTTTGTGATAGCTAAATCTTGGAAACAACCCAAATGCCCATCAACTGGAGACTGGCTAAGGAAGATGTGGTTTTTCTATAAAACGGAGTACTGATGGGTGTGGTGGCTCACGCCTGTAACCCCAACACTCAGGAGGCAGAGGCGGGAGCACTGCTGAGTTCGAGGCTTGCCTAGGCTACATAGTTAGCTAGGGCCAGCCTTATAAAGCAAGATCATCTCCCCCCGCCAAAAAAACAGTATTGCTCTGCCATACAGAATGTTTGAGTCAATATACTCGAACGTACCTTGAGGACATACTCATAATTGAAATAAATAGGTCACAGATGTATAAATACTATATCTTTTCTCTGGTATGAGAATTGAAGATGTAAATGCATTGTAGAATGTATGACAGATATATGAAACAAATATTCAAAGGGAAAAGGGCAGGGGTAAATAATGAGGGGCAAAAAAATATGTTAAAAAAGGAAAGCCTATGTATATAGGGGGTGGGTGGGGTTATAGGGTGGGTAAGGTAATGGGTAAAAATGAGTATTAGCTGATGTCATATACTGGTACAAATTCCCAATGTGGAACATGATTGTGATGTGTATAGAAAATGTGCCAATAAAGAATTCCATTTAAAAAGTATTTAAGTTCAGTAAGGACAATTACAAAGTTTCATGTATATAATCTTAAATATGTTAAGTTCCATTCACAGAAAGCAACCAGGTTTTTTTTGTTTGTTTTTGTATTTTTTTAGACAGGGTCTTGCTTTGTAGTTCAGGCTGGCCCTGAGCTCACTATGTAATTCAGGCCAGCCTCAAACTCAGCAGTCCTCCCTCCTCTGCCTCCTGAGTGCTGGGATTACAGGCTTGAGCCACCAAGCCCAGCATGGTATTATTGTATGTGGTTACCAGGGATGGAACCAGGGACCTTGCGCTTGCTAGGCAGGCTCTGGAACCACTGAGCTAATCTCCGGCACGTGAAAGCAACCAATTTTTGAGACTTAATCAGTTGAGACTCAACCAAGTTGGAAAAAAATTTAAAAAAAAGAAACCAAGCTCTTTAAAATCATATAGTTGATTTAAGTTCACATCAAACAAAAAAATCACACAAGCTTTGCAACAGGACATAAAAATCAAAATCTGATTTTTAGGATACAATAAAACCCTTTTCATTCTTATAAAAATTTTCATCAAAGACAACTTTAATATAGCCTCATCTATTCTACTAGGTTCAGTAAATATTTTAATAGAACTAATATATTTTCAGTTGAATCAATTTTTGTCTTCTTATGAGCTACTGGTAAAACATTATATGGGACCATAATTTTCACCATATACCTTAATTCATTCAACCAAGGTTTACCAAATGCCTTGTATAGGCCAGGCATAAAACCCCAGCCATATACAATATTGGGAGAACATGAACAATAAATGAAGTAAAACATAGTATGTCATGTGAACTAGAGAAAAATAAGGCCTAAAAAAAGAGTAGGCTGTATATAAAATGTACCAATAAAGAATTCAATTAAAAAAAAAGTAGGACTGCTGGAATGAAGCACTAGAGAGGGGGTATAATTTTAAATATAGTATTCAGGGAAAGGCTGTCTTCAAAATGAAAATAATGGAACTATATAATATTTGAGGAAGAACAAACCAGGCATGGGAGATCATAAATGCCAGAGGTCCTGAAACAACATCATTTTCCCACCTTCTCCACTAACTTAAAAGCATTAAAACAACTGTTATTTAAATAGTTTCAATAAATTATCTTAGTAGAATAAAGAGACTGATATTTCAAAGAAAACAATAAATAGTCCAATGAAATCTGAAGTCTGAAAAAAGTGATATTCAATGAATGCCAGGTTAAGTATTATATAACAAACTGATTATGAAGGCATTTGGAAATATTCACTGAAAGTTCTTTATATACAGTAGTCAAGTTGTACATTTTATGAAAAAGAATATGATCACTGCATATATATATGGATATTAAGAATTCTAGTGGTTCAATGAATTACTTTTAAACAAAATATTAAATCATTTTACTAGGTATCTTTTTTTTTTGAGACAGGGTCTCACTTTGTAGTTCAGGGGGGACCTGAGCTCACTATGTAGCCCAGGCAAGCCTTGAACTCAGCAATCCTCCTGCCTCTGCCTCCCGAGTGCTGGGATTACAGGCGTGAGCCACCACACCCGGCTAGGTATCTTATTTTTAAAAATTCAAATATTGTTGGTCTTAATTTTTGTTTTCACTTAACAATACAAATCCATGAGTTTCATTTTGTTGCTGTCAGTCACTAAGAGAATTTATGATATAATGAACAGACTAGTCTAATGATATAATGAACAATGTCCAATGGCAGTCACCTAGATTTCCAAACTAGTTATAAAGAAACCCCATCTTCTTTATCCAGTCTCCAGTTGATGGGCACCAACATCAGGTGTTACTGCTTCTATCTAGATGTCTCCCCAAACCTTCATGTGGTAGTAAGTGAGGAGTTTTTAAACTGGCTGGATTAGAGCATGTGAATGTGGGTTAAAGGTGTGATAATAGGATTCAGGGTATAGGTAATGGAAACTTCTGTGTGGGTGGTTACAAATCAATATAGGCTTGTACCCTGGATGGAATATAAAGCGACCAAAACAAGGCAGGCTTGCTGCCTTTGCCTGTTGCCATGCCATGGACTGCTTCTCCTCTGGGATGCCTCTTTGCCATGGCATTCTGCCTGGAAACCAGCTAACCATGCTCTGAAACCTCTACAAACTGTGAGCTAAATAGACCTAAATAAAACTTTCCTTCCCTGGTATTTTGTCCCAGCAATGAAAAAAGATATTAGGTTAATTTTTTTTTAAAAAATCACAGTAAACCATAATGATATGGTATTTCAAATCAGGTATGGCAAAAGAGGTAAAACAAGTACTGGAAGAGATGTGTAAAGTAGAACCTTTACACACTGCTGGTGGGATTGCAAAACAGTGGAACTATTATGGAAATCAGCCTAGTCATTCCTCAAAGCCTCAACATGAGAGATACCATATTACCCACCAACTCCAATCCTAAGTATATATACAGAGAATAAAAGGATACGTCTATACAAAAACTTGTAGACAAATTTTCATTGCAGCATTATTTATAATGGTCTCAAAATGAATAAACTAAATGAATAAACAATGGTATATCAATAAAATGAGATATTAAATTTGAAATAATGAAGGATATTCTACAATTTAAATTATAACCAAGGCTGGGGATTTAGCTCAGTGGTACTGTGTCTATCTTGCAAGCACAAGGACCTGAGTTCAATCCCCAGTACTGCCAAAAAAAGAAAAAAATTACTAGGCATGGTGGCTCACATCTGTATCCCATTCAGGAGGCAGAGGCAGGAGGACTGCCATGAATTTAAGGCTAGCCTGGGCTATGTAGTGAGTTTAGGGCCAGCCCAAACTACAGAGTAAGGCCTTGTCTCAAAAAAAATTTTTTTTTAAATAAATTATAACCATTGTTCAATAGAAATAATTTTTAAAAACTGATTAGTTACCTGAGATCTTGTGAATGCTTCTTAAATATACAAAATCTTTTACTTGGACGGTTGCTATGAAAGCTGGAAAGAAAAATATTTTAAGAATTTTAATATATAATATCTAATATTTATATTTCAAGACTATGCTAAAGTATCTAATTTTTAACAAAAGATCTTGATATAAATACTGAAATGTTCATCAACATTTTCTTACATTCAATTTTTTTATGTTCTAATGACATTACCCTTAGTGTAATCTTAGTCATCTTCATATAAAAAAGACACTCAGTTAAAAAAATAAATAATAAACTTTTCATGTATTTAAGTATTTTTGCTAACCAAAATTTTTATTTATTTTTACTCTAATTTGAATGGTAATTTTTAAAAATCACTGTGTAGAAGAATCCAAATAATCTAGAAAGTAAACACTAGTTGTGCTAAATATAATTGTTTAACATTTTATTTTTAAAAACTTAAGAGTTCTCTGCACTTACTAGTAGAGGTTAAAAACAAAACGAAGCACAACTCAAGAGTTAAAGCAATGCTTCCCCTAAGCAAAGATCAAAAATTAAACTTTGTAGCTAGTAGTAATAACTTTTATACAACTTTTTAACTCTAGTAAGAAAAGCTTCCAGTATTAGAAAGCCAGAGTAGAGAGTTGTGCAAATGGTCTGCTTTAACAAGCTATTGATGCCTACCTCTACCCCACCCAGTGTTAGAGAGCTAACCCAAGGCCTCTGGAATGCTAGACAAGTGCTTTACCCCTGAGCTACAGCCCTAGGACTTTGCTGATTCTTATACAAGCTAAAGTTTGAGAATGAGTAGCCAAGACACCAAGCAAATTGTTGCCCTATCACAGCCTGAGTGTATAGGAAAAGAAATATTTTTGCTAGTTACAACTCCTGAAAAGTATCTTCAGAAGTTTTCAAATAGTCATTTTTTTTTTTCAATCTGGGAGTAACTGGTACTAAACAGTTTAGAAATTAAGATAATATCACAAAATTACAACTCTTAGAAGAGATCATATTATATATGAAATTTCTAATATATAATTATTTTATACCCCTGCAATTATATACCCCTGAAATTGTATAAAATGTGCATATACAATTGTTTCCTCAGAGGATGAGTACAGGATTTTGCTCATACTTAAAAATGTGAACCAAAATAAGTTACTTTTTAAAATGAGACAAGAAGGGCCGGAGGGTTAGCCAGCCTGAACTACAAAGCGAGACCCTGTCTCCAAAAGCAAAAAAAAAAAAAAAAAAAATGAGACAAGAAGATCTTCCTCTTCAAAGAAGCATATTGTTATTTATGTACTTATTAGAAGGGAGAAAAAAGATTTAGTCTTCTCGATGGCAATTTATACCATGTTAAAGTGTTAGCAACTAAAATTTTAATTGTCTGAAAGTAGTTGTAATTTAGAGTTTCTTGTCTATAATAAAGGTCTTTTACAGGATATTTTAGCTATATTAAGTATGTAAATTGCATGCTTTAGTTTTGTGTAAGAAAAGTGATCCACACATCACAAAAAGAAAAAAAACCTATCCTTCCTATTACACTTCTATAAAGGTAATAGCAATACAAAAATGAACATAAGAGAAAAAGCCTTGGGTTACAGTATGTAAAAACCAGGCTACAAGAAACAAAGCTTATGAATTGGCGGGGGGGTTGTGGGGATGATAGAGGAATGGGAAAAAATGAGAAATAAATCATGTCATATACTGGTACATATTCTCAATATTGAGTGTGATCATGATGTGTATATAAAATGTACAAATAAAGATTTAAAAATTTTGAAAAATTTAAAAAAATAAGAGGATATAACATAGAAGCACAAGGGTCTGAATTCGATTACTGCTACTGCCAAAAAAACAAAAACAAAACAAAACAAAAAAAACAAGTACTATAAAAAAATATAGGTTTTTAAAATGTGCCTCCTGGCTATCATGGCTTTCCTCATACCCTATGTCTTCCAGTATGTACTCCTATCTTCTTCCTTTTTCTCAGTCCAGCCTCATGCTGCACAGCCAGTTTCTCCCTCACTCTTCACTTTTACTTTTCCAAATAAACTTTGTCACTGTTAAAAAAATTTAAAAACAAGACCTAACTGCGAAATAATACCTAGTATGACTTTTCAGGATGGTTGTAATATGAATGCTATCCCCAAAATAAGCCCCAATTAAGATCCTCAGTCAGACAGATGCATTTAGTATGCTTGCTGCCACACACAATGACATATTAAATTTTAAAATAATAAATTTAATAATATATAAATATTACTGACATTAATACTTAAACAGTAATAAAAACTATACTAAAGTAGTTGTCAAAACCCAAGCAGGTGCCTTCAGAGGAGTTAAATGCCCACATAAACAGAAGAACTTGAGATTTACTCCCAAATGATGAACTGAAGTACGGTCATAAAGCATGCTTGATAATGAATGGACATGATTATGTCTAATTTGAATCTTCCAAACTCAATATCGTGAGTTGTAATGGATGTACTTAACACAGTCATGTGAAACATTTTCTGAATTTTGGAGCCATCAACTTTTGTTCACTTTTGTGTGGACCATCATTCTTAGCTGCCATCATTTTTCTTGACACTGTTAGTTTTTAATCTATAAAAGTAGTTGGGAGTCTCAGAGGAAGCCAGGGTAAGATGAGCTCCAGAAACTGGAAGAGCACAATATCTCCAGCTGGTACACAACATTCACATAAATGATCTTGAAAGAGATGGTGCTTAAAAGAGGATGGTAGAGCCGGGTATTTAGCTCAGTGGTTCCGGCATCTGCCTGGGAAGCACAAGATCCCCAATTTGATCCCTGGTACCACATATCATAATGTCAGGCACGGTGGCTCACACCTATAATCCCAGTGCTCAGGAGGCAGAGACAGGAGGACTGCTTGTGAGTTCAAGGATACCTTAGGCTACACAGGAAGCTCAGAGACAGCCTGAACTACAAAGCAAGAGCCTATCTCCAAAAAAAGAAAAGGGAGAACAATGCAAAGTATTTTCATGGAAACAAGGTAGAATGAGAATGATAAATATGATTAAGTCCATAATAAATAATCTTTATGGGACAGTGCTAGTTAATATAAATGAGATGATACTCAAAGGCTAAAAAAACAAATTAAATATAGACTAGCAATACTTTTATAGATGTTGACAAAAACAGTAGGTAAAAGTCTTCATTCTAGAAACAATACTTCTGAAGATGTCTGTAAGGAAAGAATTCACTTAACATTAATGCTAATTTTTAAAAATGTAATAACCTCACATTGAATAAGCAAAACAATTTTTGACAATTCTTTAAAAATAAAAACCCAGCCTGAAGAAATAAAGTATTTTCTTTCTAATAAGATCCAAATGAAAACTACTCTGGGGTTCTGAAGAGTTTCCTTAGCACACAGTAAATGATAGTTACTCAAACTAAGTTGAATGAATTAATGAAAAAGAATTCCAGTAGTGGCTTCATGACCAGAATGGTCTCATTTTCATTAAATGGATATAAGTATAGATGATTGGTTAGCTGGATATGTGGACAGATGGAGAGACAGACATATTACAGAAAAAGGCAGAAAGAAAAGAAACAAACCAAATGAAGTTCCTAACATCACTGAAAATCCTGAAGCCTCTCAATGTGACTGATTTGAAAGGACAATATTCATGAGAATTCATGAGTACATTTATTCATCTGGCAAATATATTTAAAGCATTTAAAATTTGGTTTGAAAATAATCATTTTTAAACTCCTATAGGGAAAAGTCAATCCCATGAATTATTATTTTCCTAACAAACCTATCTTAATTTTGTTAATTTCCTATAACTCTAGTAATTTCTTGTCTTACTTAGGTGAAAAATAGTACCAGTCAGTATCTTAGAATTTCGGTATTGCTAGCCCCTTTAAGCTCCTTGAAGACAAAAACTATCTTCGAATTAGTTAACTGTGTTTCCAAAACAAACACTTCCTGAATTATAGTTGCTGATTTACAGGTTTAACTCATCTTACCTCATCATATGATTTACATAGGCTTTGCTACAGCTAGTGTTGTATCTGCAAAAACTACAGTGGACGTATGTAGGAAAATGGTTTGCAAAATCTTTTATTTCGGAACAACACTCAATGCATTTGTGAACACCCCGACGAAACCTTAATGAAGATATAAAGAAAATGATGTAAATACACTTTAAAACAAAAACAAAAGAGAGCAGTATTACTGTCCTATTAAATAAGTATAATGTTCTAAGTTAAGTTTAAACTGGTATTATACATAGATAAAACATTACCTTAAGTTCCTCAGTGCTGTATTAACTTTACTCTTTTTATTGCTATCAGCCAATGTGCTTTGTTTCTTTTGCACATTAGATATTTTTGATTTGGACTTAGATTTATTTCCATTAGGCTTACTTCCATTAGATTTACTTGCATTGGGTTTGGGGATAATGGGTTTACTTGTGTTTAATTTTGTGGGATTTTTTGCAGTTATATTTTTTGTCCTTGGAGGTGAGAGCTGAAGGGTAGAAGTGCTTGCACTAATAGAAGGTGTAGGTGAAGATCCTGACTGAAGAGGTGCAACTGAAGCTCGAATTGTAACCTATAAAAGTGAAGAGAGTATTTACTGTAAAAAATTAATCATTACATTAGTATTAAAATACACTGTACAAAAAGAAAGTAAACATCAAGTATTTTGAACAGACCAGAGAGTGACTATAATTGGTTTTAATCTATTTACATTAAATGTTCAAAACAATTAAATGAAATTAAAATATTTATTTTTAATATTATACTTTATATTGAAATCAGTTATGTTAACATATAATTAATAATTAGGAGTTAATGCAAATCCTATGAATATCTAAAGAGTCATTTCATAGCTACTTTAATGCTCTGAAAGAACTAAAAAAATTCAGAGCTCACAATTTAAATCATAAATCCTAAAAAATAATTCTAGAAAGGCCTACATTACTTTTGATAACTATAAAACAAAGATATACAATAAATGCAATCTTTTGTTTCTTGGGGCTCACTGACCAAGATTTATGTTTACAAATGTTTTAAGAAGGGTTGTATCAATTCATTATACTGTGAGAAGAGTTTAATATTTAGCATTTTCTTAAAGGGAATTAATACAAACTTTACCAAACTTTAGAATTCGAAAATAAAATAATTATATCTGCTAGCTGATAATAGAAAACACAATTTTCTAACATTCTCCTTAATCATTTCGCTATATTCTCTTCATGTATTTGAGGAACAGCATATGACAAGCTCCTACAAAATACATGTGTTTGGGTATTATACAAAAGTATTATGCCAGGAAGCAAAGGATCCAATTTATATCTCATACTACCCCTTCCTAGGCATGTGACCTTAAATAGGCTTCATTAAGCTTTTTCAAATCTATAATATAGGGGAATACTTGATTGTTATGTGGATTAAATAGTAGAATGTATGAAAAAGTACACCAGAAGGCTAACTCTAAGGTGCGATATAAACATTTAGTACCATTATCATTAATATTATTATTAATAAGGGAAGAAATGAGAAGAGGACTGCACTGCTTACATTAGTGTTCTGCATGTCTAGTCCCAGCATGAAATGAATGGACTGCAGGGAAGGATGCTTGGATAGCTTCTCTTGCTCTAGGTCTTCAGAGCATGGCTTTATATTGTTTTAGTTAATTCAATAACAGACATACCCACATTCAAAGGTAAGTACCCAAAGCCAAATATAAATGTTTTGGGAATTATTTCACTTTGGATTATCCATGCCTCTGTTTCCCTCCACTGGAGCAAATATTCAAGAGCTGACTGTATATAAAGAAGTTAGAGAAAACAGATGTATATAAGGCAAAAAGGGAAAAGTAAATTGCAATCATCAGTATGAAGTCAGACATGTGCTTGCTCACTTAAAACACAATGCTGTTCAGCAGCACAACTTGCTTCTCTGAGTGTAGACCCAGAAACAACTTCAACAGACATTTGAGAACCTATGTTATTTAAGGAATTATACCAGATACCAGGAATACAAAGATAAATAAAATGACTCCTGATATTAAGCATCTTACAGGCCAGCTGCTACAACTGACAGACACACTGCCAACTGGAATGGTTCAAAAATAGCCTATATAACACCAAAAACAACCCACTGACCCAGGGAAAAGCTACTCTAGTTGCCCTTATTATGAAGGAATACCATTTCAACAGTGCATCCTCCACTGAACTCAAAACCATAGTTAGAAGTTTTTCATTTCTACACGTAAGAACAGTAAATCTTAAAGTTAATCTTAATTTAAAAAACAGATGTTGGGCTGGGGATTTAGCTCAAGTGGTACTGCGCCAACCTTGGACACACAAGGGCCAGAGTTCGATCCCCGGAACCACACACACACTAAAAAACAGGTATCATTTTTAAAAATATTATGCAGTGGTACCTCGGTTTGTGAACTTATCCCATGATTCTGGAAAAGATGGCTGCAGTTGTGTTTATTACCCTCAGCAGAGTTTTCAAGCAAAACAAAATTCTGCCAAATGCTTCTATTTGTAAACTAAGCTGTTTGCAAACAAAAGCATTCATGAACCATGGTACGTCTGTACTCAGTAGAAAACAAAGGAGTTGATTTTATTATGTAAAATATTAAAACACAACATATTTTTACTCACTTTTGTTCCAGGAGGCAGTCCTTCTAGTTGTTTAGGTTTTACAAATGTTCGATGATGCTGGGTTTTGTGATCCATTTTCTCTTTACATGTCAAAAACTGCAGCCTGCATTTTGTACAACGATGTATTCCTTTTTTCTGATGGAAACAAAAAAAGGAGGAAAAGAATTTTCTATGACCATAAATATGCATGTCCTGAAACTGCTCTAATTTTAATGATTGTTTATTCTCTTACCATAAACAATACCAAAATATCACTTCACTTCTTACATTGTATTTTAATATTTAGGCCTCAGAAGTGTTTGTTACTGTATAGCAGTCAAATATGAAAGTTCCACTAACAGATTCTAATGAAAGTTCTACCAATTGTGGTATGAAAGCTCTTCTACTTATATTCCTAAAGTAACTGAAGATATGCTATTGTAAAAACAAGCTATCTGATGCCTTATCACAGGAGTAAATTATTTTAAATATTTTGCTGTTTCCAATTGGTCAACAACTTAGAAAAATTAAACCCTCCAAAACTATGTAAATCTTTACCAAATATTTCATATGTTACAGAAATGCTTACGAAAGCACTATTCAGTACAACTTTCTACAATAATGAATGCTCTAGAGCTCTGCTGCCATACATGGAAGTCATGAGCCATGTAAGAGATAGTTACTGAGCACTTGAAATGTGACAAGTGTAACTGAGGAACTAAACTTTTAATTTTAACTAATTTAAATTTAAACAGTACCACATAACCAGTGGTCACTACACTTGACAATATGGATATAGAGCCATAAAAAAGAATAGCTGATCCTAATCTACCAACTCGCTGAGAATTTTCAAGATGAGACTTTCCTAAAGCCTTGTTCTATTGTTATTCCACAGATGGAAAAGGGACCCAAAAAAAGTCTATGTCACTTTGCCATAAATACTAGCACTACAATACTCTGGAGCCAGTGTTCTTCTACTGTATGAAATCAACTAAAATCTTTTCCTATGTACACTCATTATATAAAATCCTACTTATACGAATGTGTATGCACATATGTGTAAATACTTAAACAACACATAACACAAGAATGTCCTCTAAATTTGAATCTCTCCTAGATATATCATTACTTCTGTTTAAATATAACAAATCATTTACAAAATTAAAATTCAGATGATGCACAAGGAAGTATCTAGTACAATCACTGGCACACAGGAAGCTTTTCATAAAGGCAGGGGCAGAAAGTAAATACTGTACTGCTTGTTCTCACTCATAAGTGGAATAGAAGTTGAAAGTAAAACAATGGTCATTGGGCGGCAGAAAAAGTAGGACACAGTGGGCATGAGGAGGGTAACAAAAACAGTAAGAAAACATGTTCTAGTGCACATGGTAAGGTGACTAGTTTATAACAACTTTTACATACTTTGTGAACAACTAGAAGATAGAGGTATAAAAATTCCCAGCAAAAACAAAAGAAAAATGTTTGAAAGGAAATGGTAATTACCCTCACTTGCTCATTATATGTTGTATACAAGTATTATCACATTACATCCATGAATACCATATGTATAATTATGGCAATTAAAATTCTTTTTAAAAACAAAAAAATTTGTTATATGTTCAAAGTAATACACACGAATAATATGTTAACAATTCTAGCTGAATCTTAAGTATGATACACAGGATTATATTAAAGTGACAAATTCACCTGCATTATTTACTATTCTCTCATTTGGACTCAAGTCTTACCCATCTTCTTATGTATGTATGTATACATTTCATTGTGTTAGGATGAGCATGCAACATTACAGTTTTTTAGTAACATGATGTTCAAAGAAACAACAGTCTATTCCAAGTACAGAGAAACACTGTAGTGTGTGTACCTGTGTGTTGCTGGGAATTATACCTAAGGCTTCACAATGGGTACAACACTTTTTTTTTTAAAAGACAGGATCTCATTAAGTCACTAAATTGTAAAGCCTTGGCTCAAACTTGTGATTCTCCTTCCTTAACCACCCAGAAGCTGGAACTACAGGTTTATACCACCACACTTGGCTCATAATGTACTTTTTAATGAGTATACTATACTGTTTAATCCTTACTATATGTAATTTCTATCTCTGGATCTAAGGGCAATATGAAGTTCAATTTTGTCCTACAGTAGCAAAGTTTGGGCTCTAAAGTCAAATCATGACTCTGCCTTTTAATAGACAATGTGACATTAAGCAAGTTACTTTCTCTAAAGCTTTTTCCACATTTATAAAATAGAAGTAATAACATATGGTGGTTAATGAAGATGAAACAAGAAAATCCAGGTAAGGACTAAACAACCTGCCACGACAGGTAAGTGCTTAGTATACATAAATTGCTTATAATTTTATTAAAAAACTAGTACATTTATTTAGTACGTAAGAAGTTCTCTCATATTTCTTTGCTTTAATCTTATTTAACTATAATACCATACATCTTTTTCCAGTGGTAATTTAGAGAATCTTTAAGCCAGCATACGAATTTCATAATGGGTACTCGCTTGTACAATCCTTGCACAATCCCCCGCATCTTTCAGCAAGAGACAATGAAGAGTAAAGACATGATAAAACTAACTAGGTACAATAAAGACCTGCTGCAAGTATTTATTTCTCTAAAATACAGGCACCACACACTTGATCAATTAAGAAAAGCATCCTTACAATTCAGGATGCTTTTTTTTTTTTGAGGCAGGGTCTCGCTTTGTAGATCAGGCTGGCTCTGAGCTCACTATGTAGTCCAGGCAAGCCTCCTACTCAGCAATCCTCCTGTCTCTGCCTCCCAAGTGCTGGGATTACAGGCGTGAGCCACCACGCCCAGCACTGTGGTATGTGGTATGTGGTACTGATTGCTGGTGGGTGTGAGTCTCTACGCCCAGCATTGTATGTGGTTACCGGAAATCGAACTCAGGACCTTGCACTTGCGAGGCAGGCGCCGGAACCACTGAGCTAATCCTCCGGCCCCAGGATGCTTTATTTTTAAGCAGGGCCACTTGGCCACTAATTAGGTGCTGAAAGGTAGAGTGACATCCCCAGCTTATGCCATGAATTCATAAGGAACAGGTTCTGGCAGGCTCCATCCCATTAGTTCTCACAGAGTGTGCTTCCCTGGGTAGGGAAGACTACCAGTGTTTCAGTTGAACCCAGGTACCTTTCTCTTTACCTTCCTTCTTTTTATGACATTTTCCTTGAGGTTCAGGAAGCTTTCTCAACTCTTAAGAGTACTGATATGCTCAAAATGTAAATTAATTCTCTTGACAAGAATTTTGTCCTCAATTTCCTTGTCTATAATGATGCCAACAGCATGTTGGGTAGCACTGTAGACTCTCCCAGTTTTGCCATGGTGACATTTGTGTAACATTTTTGAATAGCACCTATTCTCCCAAAGTCTACAATGTCAACCTTTTTTGTAGATTTGCATATATGTAGCCAAAGGAACAAACTATATTTGCTAAAAGGCCTAGAAAATATATACCAGGTTCTTTTCTTTCCCTTTTGTGTTTGTCATTTTGGCAGATTACTGGAAAATGGTAGTTCCAATCAAAAGGAAGGCTCAAAAAAGAAAAAAAAAGGAAGGGTCATTCTTTCTTTTTTTTTTGAGACAAGGTCTCGCTTTTGTAGTTCACACGGGCCCTGAGCTCACTATGTAGCCCAGGCAAACCCTGAACTCAGCAATCCTTCTGCCTCTGCCTCCAGAGTGCTGTGATTACAGGCATGAGCCACCAAACCCGGCATCTGTGGTATGTGGCACTGATTGCTGGGTGGGTGTGGGCCACCATACCTGGTATTATTGTATGCATTAGTGTATGTGGTTACCAGCATCAAACCAGGGACCTTGCGCTTGCTAGGCAGATGCTGGAACCGCTGAGCTAAATCTCTGGCCGAAGGCTCATTATTTCTTAAACATTACATGAAGTAGGTTGTTAGCTCTAAGGTCACCCAGGACAAAATAGTTTAACTTTGTTTAAAAAAATTACCATTGAGGGGCTGAAGGGTTAGCTCAGTGGTTCCAGCGCCTGCCTCGCAAGCGCAAGGACCTGAGTTCGATCCCCGGTAACTACATATAATGCTGGGCGTGGAGACACGCCCACCAACAATCAACACCACATACCACAATGCTGGATGCGGTGGCTCACGCCTGTAATCCCAGCACTCGGGAGGCAGAGACAGGATTGCTGAGTTCGCGGCCGTTTGCCTGGGCACCATAGTGAGCTCAGGGCCAGCCTGAACTACAAAGCAAGACCCTGTCTCCAAAAAGAAAAAAAAAATTCCACTGAGGTCTTCATATATAATAAAATGAGACACAGGATCAACAATTGTTACTACTATTGTACTAATAATGTCATCTTAATTACTAGTTTATAAACATTCTATAAATAGTTAAGACAACTGTACGTTGAGGACATTTGATAGTCCTCATTAGTAATAGATTACTCATCTTAACTGGGGGTTCTCTGCTTCCCAGGGACACCAAACAAACAAGAAAGCACAGAAGACAACACTGGGTATGAAGAGCTGATTATACAATTAATACATGGTTCACATATCTTGATCACAGTCATCATTATACCCACATCTATACTTTAGAGCTTAACAAAGCATCTGGGGAAAATTGCTTAAAAGCTTCTTGATAAAACAGCTACTGCTTTATACCTACTTCTCTCTTTTAAAATTAAAAGTAAAATAATGCAGTGTAGAATAACAAGACTAGCAGTTCCCAAACTCTGTTTATAGAAAAAAAGTAATAAGTATTGCTCAAATAAATGGTTTGATAGTCAAATAAGTTTGGGAAATGATGCATACTATAACTTGCAGATATACAATATGCATTAGCCTATTGAAAGTTCTGAGAAGCCTTATTTTTAAAAAAAACCAGATAAACAAAACTGCTTTATTTTGTATATGCAGGCATTTACCATATCCCTATTAATAGTTGATGGAACCTGTTGGAGAAACCCTAGATCTTGCCTGAACTTCTCAAAGTTGGAAGATATCCCAGTGACCATATAGGTGATCCTAAATTCATTTGGAAATTCCACTTTTATGATTTTTCTCAATTAAAAACAACAGAATGATCTCATGATTATTTAAGAAGTAAAACTGGAAGTAGAGTGAATACCAGTAGTGAACAAATTAGTGTGCCAATTGGTGTACTAATGTAACATAATAAAATGCACTGAAGCTTTTGGTGAACAGGCAAAACCTAATTAGACGAGCAGATCCAGAAAACTTACTAGCTTCTGAATTTGACAAAAGCATATTGCTCTTTCAAGCACTCAAGAATAGAAATCAGTACATTGTATTAACATTTTTAGCTGAAATAAGGATAGTTTCAGTGCTTCAGGAAAAGAACCATTAAGCTAACAAGAGAATTCTAAGAAAGGATGCAAACTCATAGCAGAACTGGCAAAAGCTCTCCAAGAAACTAGTCCTGTTTTAAGTCCAGTTCTCTGCAATTTATATACCTAACTATAAACCGCATCTACAATGACAACAAATTTCTTTTTTTGTTTTTGTTTTTTGTTTTGAGACAGGGTCTCGCTTTGTAGTCCAGGCTGGCCCTGAGCTCACTATGTAGTCCAGGCAGGCCTCAAACTCAGCAATCCTCCTGCCTCTGCCTCCCAAGTGCTGGGATGACAGCCATGAGCCACCACGCCCAGCACTGTGGTATGTGGTATTGATTGCTGGTGGGCGTGAGTCATCAGGCCCAGCATTGTATGTGGTTACCAGGGATCAAACTCAGGACCTTGCGCTTGCGAGGCAGGCACCATAACCACTGAGCTAAATCTCCAGCTTGACAACAAATTTCATAATATGATACAAGGTTAAAAAGCAATGATAAAATTTGAAGAGAAAGAAGAAAAGAAGATTAAAGGACCTCAATCATTTTTTCTCCATTCAATCTCCTTTCCTTTTGATAAGTCCATTCAAAATTATCCTATGTACTCTTACTCTATAAAGTATCTAATCTTTTGTATATTCCACTCATCTTTTCCTCTCAATCCTAGATCTCCTGTTTCTAGTTATCTTTCAAAACTTTACTTATGGGTCACATCATCACCACAAAGGAAGTAAGGAAAAGTGGAAGTTGTACAAGTATTTCTCTATAAACTATAAATTAACTGTGTATCCTGGAACAACTCAGCTTCCTTGCAGGACTATTCTAATCAGTGATCTCAGTTATAATCAATCTTTTTGCTAAGATACCATAAAAAAATAAGAATTAGTAAATCTCACCTGATGCTTCATATAATGATGCATATAGGGTGTTGCAATTTTAATAACTTTGAGGCAAAAAGGACACAGCAAGTTCTTAGTGTTTTCATGAGATGTCCTAAAATGAGCTTCTACATCCGAAAATGATGATGATCTATAATTGCAAACCTAAAGATTCAAAATTACAAACATTTGTTTAGAAGAACACTATGTACTATTTATCTAGCACATCCCTGTAAAACTAAAATTCCGACTAAGACAAGCACCAAAAGAGAAAAGGTATTTTTCAAAGATAAATAATGCTTTCTGAAAAATAACCAGGATCCTTATTTTTTATCAGATAGTTTATCTATCAACTCTTCCTATGAATTGAATTTTCATACTCTGGCACCTCCTGTCACATTAAATATTTCTGATACACAAAACAGCACTCTCCTTTAGATTATAAATGGCTTCTGGGATATAACAGTGGCAACTCATCTTTCTCTTGCTTTCCTATTTCTTTAAATCCTGAAAAAAATATTAGTGCCAAAATATTTGACAGGATTCTTCATAACAGCAATTTTTATCTGTCATGTTCTTACATTCATCCGAACCTAGTAAGATGCATCCATATGTTAGTCATTCTCCTGGAGTGCTCTGTTCTGCCAAGAGGTGAACAAACAGAAGCCTCTGGGTCGACTCGGCTAGCTGTCCCCCTCCTACAATGCATGAGTTCTACCATGGGTCTTCCTACTACCAATCACTTACGTGCAAGACAGACTTTAATTTCAGTAATGATTTAAAAGGTTAAAAAGTAAAATAATAATATATTTCATAACATAAAAAACTTACAGAATTTGTATTTTGGGTTTTTATAAATAAAGTTTTACTGGAAAACAGACACATCCATTCCTTTAATTTACTATTACTTCTTTTGTGCCACAATGCTGGCAGAGCTTACTAGTTATAACAGATACAGTAATCAAAATCTAACATTATCATCTGAACCTTTACAGAAAATAAGTTTTCTGACCTTAGTCAAAGGGATAGAATCTTATAATGAAAATATCAAACCAAACAAACACTGAAGACAATAAAATGTTTGTACCTGGCAGATATATGGCATTTCACCAGGTTTATGATTGTCCTTCATATGTTGTAAAAGAACATGTTCTGTTTCAAATGATAATTCACAGATTTTACAAATGGCTGAAAGTTGGAAGGAAAACAGCATTACAACATTTTAAGATATAAATATTTAAAAATTCATCTTACAAACCAGAATCAATATAACAGTAAGTAGTAGCAGCAGTAGTGGTAGAAATGGCGCAGTTACATAGTTTGTTAACTGAGTACTAAGCAGTTTTAAACCCATCCCTTACATTAACACAATTCCTATACCAGCACTATGAGAAATGCATTTCCATTTATCTTCTTACTCAAGTAGTTAAGTAACTTGCATGACTGTGGCTATAACAAGAGGTATATGTAGACTCTGCACTCAAGCTGTCCAGCTTCAAAATCTGTAATTTTTAATCACAATTGTAGATATTTCTCTAATTAAAATTTAAATGAAGGGCACTGATTTCATTTTTGACAACAGTGATC
Organism: Thryonomys swinderianus; assembly: GCA_004025085.1. NCBI lineage: Eukaryota > Metazoa > Chordata > Mammalia > Rodentia > Thryonomyidae > Thryonomys > Thryonomys swinderianus. The sequence goes on from PVIC010017940.1 coordinate 23,596, forward strand.
TTAGGGTTCTAATTTAATTCCTCACATACAATGTACAGGTTATGCCAAAATAGTTATAATAATGAATTATTTGCAAGAGGGATTTTAGTTTTAGCAAATTTTATTTAAAGTTTTATTTAAATCAAAATTTAACTTCTTCCATTTTGATCCCAAATTTCAAAGTCTTTTTTTTCTAATAATTCTTATTTTTACTTATAAGGTTTGAACACAGCTTCTGTTATCCAAATTAGTAATACTCAAAACTTAAGTGAAATTGTAACATACTAGAAAATTCATGGGGGGTGTGAGTACTTTCAATGTGGCACTGCAGCTGAAAGGGTGTGGGGAACTGGCGGTAGCAATGTTGGCAGGTGGTGTGGTTTTCCCAGCTCTCACTGCTCTGCTTTTCAAGTTCCAAATGGTGTTTCATGTGGTTCATGAACCTACAAAACGATTTTCAACAGGTGCAAAATTCAGATTTAAAACAGTAAGAGAACTTCATCAATAAGTATTTGAACCTGAATATTATAAATATAAACTGTTACACAAAATAATATCTAGAAAGTCTTCAAAGTCCTATGGAAAAGTGTACATTTTAAATAACCACCTTCTTTTAAGTTGCTAAGTAAACATCTTTTCATCTTTGTTTTAAAATAATTTACTAATAAAATTTGGCATTTCACAAATTTGTGCTGTTATTTTAGCAAAAAATAAAAAAAAATTTTAATAAAAAGTTAATGAAACAGCAGTCTTCAACTACCTGAAGTATTTATATTTTAAAATAAACATGGAAAGCAAGGAAGCCCTAGCCAAAAGTAACTAAGTAAGAGAAATCTTTCAAGGACTTAAACATACAGATTCTGGCTGCTTAAAAGACAAATTACTGGTATTTTTACTTGTGTCTTGGTTTTTAAATGCATGTAATAGCAGTTTTAGTGCCCACAATTACAAGAACCTTTTGTTTTATTTAATGATACTGGTCTACTCTGAGTACAGACTGTTCATTTTAACTTGCAGACTGTGTCCTTTGTAGGCAGTGTCCATTTTTCAGTTTTATATTCTGCTATTTCAGCTTCCTTAAAAGGCTTCTCAGAGTAGGGACTATGACCTTCAACAGCAGAGAGTGTAATATAAATGGGAATACTTATTTAAAAGAGCTTGCTAAAGCTTTTTGCTGAATGTGAAAGTAAAGTTGTTCAATCAAAACATCAATTTTTGGTCGGGGTCCACTATTAATGGTTACTTGTTTTACGTCTCTAAAAAAACAATTTTGAAAGTTGGTGATAACATCATCAGTCTGGGTAACAATCAACATAAAGGTTCTAATATGTATCTCTCTCTCCTAGCTTTACAGAACTATTCCCTCACAGCTGTTTCTGGTATGCCTTGAAATATCCTCCTCTGGTTTTTAGTAATAGCTCTACAAACAATAGAAAATCTTAGTCCAAGTTTAGTAACTATGACATATAGAGAAAATATCATAAGCTTTCAGAGTACAACTTTTAAACAAGAATGTCTCCATAACTGCAATGAATCAGCTAAATTCATTGATATCATTATATGAGCTTGCTAAGTGGAGATTCTACTTCTCACACCAACAGATAGGAACAGGAATAAGAGAAGCAAAACAAAAAAATTTCCTTCAGTTATATTCATAGAACAAATTAAACTTGTTTTTAGTGGCACTCAATTAGAGGGGGGAAAAAAACCCAAAAACCCTACTCACTTGATAGCTGAGAGTAGAAATCTTTAAGATCTTTCTTTCCATTCTATTCCCTTCCCAGTTTTTACTGAGAAAAATTAAGGCAAAATATTGAATAATACACTTAATTTGGGCCATGAGGTGCTTACCATTAAGGTTATATTTATCAAATAATATTTTTAGATGATGAATTCATGGGTGATATCAAACATAGTATGCTTAAAATTTCTAAATAGTCTGGTGGCATAAATATATGAAACTACTCTCCTAAAACAATTCATGGAAAAAAGGAATTTTTTCATTTTTATGTATGATATTAAATGGGCTCATCTTAAGGTATACACCCAAAATCTACTTCTAAAATAACTTCTAATACAATATACATCATATTTAAGTGTAATAAGGAGTTGTCAGTGAACTACATTTCTATGCCTGTCCACTAACATGAATACAGAAAGAAGTAGAAGAGTTATAGTATTGCATCAGTGTTTTATTTCAAAGCATGAATTCCTTTCTGTTAAACTACTGACATTATTAGTAGCATATGATTGTTACAGTGTATGAAAAAAGGAGGTAAAGAAATATGAAAATTATTATAAAATATGGGGGTAAACTTCACAAACCATAAAATACTACTATAAAGAAACCATTAATAATTGTTATTTGGGAATTCCACAGAAGAAACAGGAAAATAAATGCTGGGCCCAGAAGTAACTACAAGTGCTTAAAAAAATGCTAGTTCAGTATCAAGAGTAAAAGTCATACATACACATGTATGTTTACGTATACACAATGTATCTTATGTAAGGAAAGTACACTCATACCCACAACTTACTTTTAAATGAATCATCAAAAAAATCAGACAGTATGAAGGAAAGATGAAGAAAAATATGACCAAATAAGAATAAAATGTTAAGAGCAGAATCAAGGTGGTAAGTAGACAAGAGTCCAGTGTAAAATTTGAAATTTTTGAGGAATTATTATAACATTTTATAATAAAATGGCAGAAAATCACCTTTCCTAGTATGTATGTTAGGTTCTATAAGCAATGAAAAACATCATTCAATACATCTTTACTTTGTTTTTGTTACTGACTTACACCATATCTTTGTAATATATCATGTAACTCAATGACTACAAAGTATATGTTCCTAAAATTTCAAGTGTCTGTGTATATAAAATGCCACTAAGAATAAACACAAATTTTTAAAATCAAAGCAGATAGTCTCCTAGAACTGATATAATTCTAAAAGCAGATCTCTTTTTTCACTTTTTCCTACAAGGTAAATGTTCTAAAAATTATAAATATGAATTGAAGGATTTGAGCACCAAGTAGATTATTATGGAGAAGGTCAAACTAGAAACTTCTGAAGAAGTTTCTTGAATTGTGAAGAAACATAAAATTCAAAGACACATACAAAATAAAAAAATGCCTAATAAAAATTCTTAGATAGTGCTAGGAGAAAAACTGTTTGTTTTGTCATAAGTTAAAATAAACTTTGTCTTTTATTAAACTATCTGAAAAATATGAATACATTCAGGAGTCAAAATACAAGAAAGCCTAAAAGTTTTCTAACATGAAAATCTGCCTTTATTCTTAGAATGAATTGTTTAAACTGCTTATCTAAAGTAGCATAGAAAAATCAAGACAGATATAACAGATATCTATAGCATTTCAACTTTCAAATAGAAATAAAAATAAGTATTTACATACCGAATATTATTTTTTAGAATTTTCAAGCAACTGAAGCATTTAAAGGTTGTGTGAGTCTTCTGTTCTTCCTGGACATCTCCTTCATGTTTTCCGTAATAAAAGTCATTAACTAACATGATCAATTTTCCTTTCTCTGAATCAACAGACTTATTTGCTGTGTTTGAAAATTCTGTTTTAGCCAGTCCCAAAAAATTATTTATCATGTCTGGACAACAATACTGGAAGAGAAAAAAAATAGAAGCCTTATTTATTTTTAAAAAAGAAAAAAAAAAGATTGTGTGTTTACAACTAAGGCCAGACGATGTAAAACATTGCTTGGTAATATATTTGAAAAAATAATCACCAAAAATTTGTGGTGCATCAACACCATCTAAAAGTTTCAAGTAATAAACAATTACTATCTTAACAAACAAAAAATGTTTTTCAAAAAATGAAAAATGTTAAAACCAGGACTTGGCTATAGACTTAATATTTTCCCTTACTATTTGCCTTTTGAAATATATTGAATAATTTGTTGCTCAGTCAAAAATTACTCATTTTATATCTTTGTCAAAAGCATAAGAAATGTATTTTATATGGCCTGATGTTATCTTTAACTATCAAGTGATATACTAAATTTCATTAAGTCTGGTTGAAACTATAAAAGGAACACAGCTAACATGCCATTTCCCAGACATAAAGTATTAGAAATACATGGAACAAAAAGAGAAATGCATTGGATCTATCTTGGCACCCAAAATGCTTAAATATTTGAACAAAAAATCTACTTCTTTGGAAGTAAAATGAGTGTCTCAAACTTTTTCCAGTATAGAGTACTTTCACACTTGAGCTTTTTTTTCCAACAAGATATAACTAATTTTATTCAGTGTACATAATTTTCAGCTATAGAACTTCTCTAGGACAGTGTTTTATTATGAGGTCAAGCCCAGAAGCACCTACACTGAAAACTCTGGAAGTGCTAAAATAGTAATTGCACCTGTACTTCCAGCAATCCAGAGGGTGAGGCCACCCTGGGCTACATGGTAGTTCAAGGCCAGCCTGAACTACATATCAAGACCCTGTCTCCAAAACCAAAATATAAACAAACAGATTTAAAAATGATAATTGGTAAGCCCTGTTTCAAACCAACTAAACTACAGTGTGTAGAGGTAGGGACTGGAATGCTGCATTTTTAAACAAAACAACCCAAGAAATTCTTTTATAAATTAAATGTTACTAAATTAGCAGCAAAGTAAGAAAAGTTTAAAATCTAAATACAAACTTCCATTTCAAGAAAACAACATTTCCCCTTCTGCCACATGTGTAAAGTTGTATCATTAAACATTCTGTATTACAAGAGAAATCTTTAACTAAAGATAGACTTTGAGGTGGCATTATATGTAGTGTCAATTGTCAGTTTTTAGATTTACAAAGAAAAGAAAAAACGCCAAAGACTCTATAAAGTAGATAGAGGAAAATACTGAATAAAGTGGACCAGCAAATTGACACAGAGCTGGGTGTGGTGGTACACGCCTATTATCAGCACCTGGAAGGCTAAACCAGGAGGATTGCCCTGAGTTTGTGGCCAGCTTGGGTTACATACTGAGTGAGTTCAAGGCCAGCCTGAACTAGAGACAGACTCTGTCTAAACAATAAGTGACATAATTTAACTCACATGTAGATTCTTTTAAAATACATATAATATTTAAGTGCTAGCTGGATGAGGTGGTACAAACCTGTAAACCCAGCAATTGGGAGGCTCAGGCAGAAGGATCACCACAAGTCTGAAAGTAGCCTGGTCTATATAATGAGTTCAAGAGCAGCCTGAACTACATAATGAGACCCTGTCTCAAAAATCAACAAACAAAAAACTTTAAGGGCTCACATTTAAGAAACACGCACTACTTCTAAGTACTTTTACAAAACAAAATGTATGCCTTACTAATAATGATATATAGCAGGGGCATCATTTTGATGGACAAAGTTCTCCCCTTATTTGCAGTCTTTCTGTGGGGAAAATCTCAAGCAACAGTGGAGTAAAATTATAATGCACAAAAATTATATAATGTAGAAAAAAACCTTCTCAATTAGAAATGTGGATAATCCCATCTATCTGTCTGTCTGTCAGCTATCTGTTTGTTTATGGAAGTATTGGGAATTGAACCCAGCACCTCAGTTGAGTAAACACTCAACTGCTGAGCTATATCTCCAGCATATAATGTGGATACTCTTACATCCCAAACATTTTGTCACAACACAGCATTCAACAAAGCTTATTCTGAGTTATATTTGGAATTTGATTCTTTTCTGAAATCTACAAAGTAATCTATAGTAGAGTACATGGCAAAGTTTATTCTCTCCAGATGTTTAATTTGGTATATAGAAAGTTATTCTAACATATTCATGAAATGTGAATCACATAACAGATGATTACTTGCTATTCTTTCTCTTTATAGAAAAGAGATCAGATTTTTAAAAATACAAAGTTTATACACAATGCTTTTTAAGCGATGTTTTAGATCCCTATGAAATAACGTACTATAAATTATTGACAAATAATTTATAATAATAATCCAAAAATGGACAGCAAGGTATTATGGCAAAGGGAAAGGGGCAAGGGGAAAGGTGCATTTCTGATTATTTAAAAGCAAGGAGAATATCTTAGAGAACATACCCGACAGCAAAGAAAGGAACCTAGGAAATGAGAAATAAGCTTAGGTTCAGATTTTCTATGAGGTCAGTAAGCTATGTAGTAAATGGGTAAGCTATGATCCAAAAATGAACTGATTATCTTTTATTCAGCCCCAGAACCTTTTGGTTTCTATATCTTCACTATAAATTTCTCCCTTATTTTTGTGGGTTAGCCATTCTGCAAATATTCAATACTCTTGAGGCTATATACCAGTAATGAAGATCCTTTTAGAAGTTTCAATGGTAACAGTCCACTACACCATACGGGCCATAGGTTCACCACCACTGCCATATCCTAGAGTCTGACAAATAATATCAAATATCCAATTATCTTTATATTTCTAGTACAGAGACCAGGTTCTGTTGCTTTCTAATTTAATTTAGGATTTTTAAAGCAAAGAAGGCAGGAATTCTGATTTATTTATTTTTTGAGATGGGGGTTTCACTATGTTGCCAGATAGCCTACAAACTCAAGTCTCTGAAGTGGCTGGGATTATAGGCACATGCCACCAAATAAGGCTAAAGGATGCTACTTTAAATATTAAATAGGAGTCCTCATATGAACATCCTATATAAATCAACATTTTCTGCTTTTCAGACTGGAAATCATCTAAAAGTCAACCAACCCAATTCCACAAATTTGATTTTCACTGAACTTAAGAGCCTGATTAAGTCCACAGACATTGTAATATGCATACAGTATTATACAGAGCAGCCAAGATCAGGGGAAAACCATGGAGTTGGGAATAAATCAGAGAGGAAGACCAAATGGTAACAGATCTTAAGATGACCAGTAAGGGGACTAGAACTAAAGCTCAACATTAGAGCATTTGCCTAGCATGCACAAGACCCTGGCTTTAATCCCAAGCACTGCCAAAAATAAATAAACAAACAAACTGTCAGTAAAATACATATATCCTGAAGATGAGAGACATATTCTGAAGTGTAAAGCTAAATTATTTGTTTGTAAAAACAGATACAAAAGCTGCAAAAGAGTAATGGCAGCAGGATTAGCCCAGACCTGATTTGGTACAGAAAAGTGAAAAGGTAGTGGTGAATGATACATAAAGACTCAGACACACCCATAATGCTGGAAGCTTTCTGCTTAGTAAAGGCTGTCGGACTATCCTGGTAACCTATGCTGCTTCTCAAAAAATCCTGTATAGAACAGTTGGTCTTGCCATCTACACAAATACTTAAGATAGAAGGATAAATAACAGGAAAATGTAAAATCTAAAAAAATACCAAAAACATGTTGCCACTGAGTGAATGCAAATGAAAACAGTAGCCACATTTTTGTCACAAAATTTAATGAAGTTTTTTCTACTTGGAAGACCAAAAAAGCAAGAGGAGATGGGGATGTAAGAGAATAGTTATCAAGGGAAAAAGAAAACCACAGAGGTAAAAATAAGTTAAAGATGAATACAGTGCTAACTATACTTTGCAAAATAAAAGGTACAGAGACTAATAATGAGAAAAACAGCAAGCATGGTGGCACATGCCTGTAATTCCAATAGTTGGGAGGCTGAGGATCATCATAAATTTGATGCCACCCTTGGCTACATAGTGAGTTCAAGGGTAGCCTGGTTTTTATAGTGAGACTCTGTGTTCAAAAAACAAAAAATAAAACATAAAGCAGACAAAATAACAATGAGAAAAGTAATTTTTTAAGTTGGAAATAATTAGAAAATGACAGATATGTCAGGCAAAAATAAATTCATATTAGGCATGCAAATTCATGGGATAAATGTTTAAAAATTCAAAGAAACTGCTGAAATAAAGGAAGACATAAATATGTAATTTGAATGAAGATCTTGTATGACAGGGAAGAGTAACACAAAATTCCTAACACTAAGTTAATGTACTGTAAAACTGTCAGACTTCAAAAATGAAGAATCCTAGGACCAGGGATGTGGTTCAGTGGTTCCAGTGCCTGCCTGGTAAGTGCAAGGTCCTGAGTTTGATCCCTGTACCCCAAAAAAGACAAAAATAAAGAATCCTCTGGAGAACCTAACAAGAAAATCTGATAACTTATGAAGGGCAAAATAATTCAGGCTTGTCCCAGATTCTTCAACATCAATATTTACATACAAACACAATCCTCAAAGTAGAATCCGACTTATTCTATATCTCTCCAAACTGCCTTTCAAGAATGGATTATATATCGTCAAAATGTTCTGAACATGGAAGAACTTAATAGTGATGTTCCCAGATGCTGAGGAAGGAAATTACGAAAGAACAAACCTCAGCCAAACAGCAGAAAACTAAAGAAACCAGGGCAAAAAGATTGGTGATGAGCACTGAATATATTTACTGCAGGAAGAAACTAATGTGGAGGTAAGCTTAAGAAAACCAAATGTATATACCTGACAATGGAAAAATGATACAACCAAGACATACAAATTGGGAGGGGCAAAGAAACAATGAATATGAATTTGACACAGTTTATTCACAGCCTCAGATATGATAAAAGTGCATTAAAAAGCATCATTTAGAGTTACCAAATAA
>PVIC010017941.1:0-32183 GCA_004025085.1 Thryonomys swinderianus
CCTCCTCTCTCCCCCTCTCCCTCCCTCCCTCTCTCTCTCCTTTTCCTCCCCTGCCCTCCCTATCCTAAGACATACACTGACTTGAAAGGCATAATTAAGGTCCATAAAATCTCTGAGTAAATTCCTGAAAGACTGATTTTGGGTTTTTTTCCCTGCTTAAGGAATTTAACTTCAGACACTTCATTTTACATGAGATGGTGCCAATAAATAACATTAATAATCACCTTATATTTTGAAATCCATTAGAAGTATGAATAATGTATTAGAAAGACCCTGGCTGTGGAGGAGTTACGTGTTGCTTACCCGCCCCCTGTGGTACTCCTGCTTCCTGAGGCCTCGGGCAGGCATGACTACAGGATGGGCCTCTGTCCTCAAGTGGCAGTGCCACTGTGTGCTTGGATGGTGGGAGGAGCCAGCGAGGCACTGAGCTTGAGTGGTGGCCAGTGGACTGCCTGCCACATCGGCAAGTGCTCAGTAAATATCAACTGCTGCTTGTCTTGCTGGAGGAACTTGCTCTTCTAAAGAATTCTTTTAAAAAGTAATCTTCTAGGGCCAGAGATTTAGCTCAGTGGTTCTGGCGCCTGCCTTGCAAGCGCAAGGTCCTGAGTTCGATCCCTGGTAAACCACATACAATGCTGGGTATGGTGACTCACACCCACCAGCCATCAATACCACATACCACAGTGCTGGGCGTGGTGGCTCACGCCTGTAATCCCAGCACTAGGGAGGCAGAGACAGGAGGATTGCTGAGTTCCAGGCTTGCCTGAGCTACATAGTGAGCTGAGGGCCAGCCTGAACTACAAAGCGAGACCCTATCTCCAAAAGAAAAGTAATCTTCTAGTGAAATAAAAATGCCCAATTTGTCTTTTTGTTGCAAAAATTAATTTTTAGGGCCAGAGGGTTAGCTCAGTGGTTCCGGCGCCTGCCTTGCAAGCGCAAGGACCTGAATTCGATCCCCGGTAACCACATATAATGCTGGGCGTGGAGACACGCCCACCAACAATCAACACCACATACTACAATGCCGGACGTGGTGGCTCACGCCTGTGATCCCAGCACTCGGGAGCCCGGGACAGGAGGATTGCTGAGTTCGCGGCGGCTTGCCTGGGCTCCATAGTGAGCTCAGGGCCAGCCTGAACTACAAAGCGAGACCCTGTCTCCAAAAAGCAAAAAAAAAAAAAAATTAATTTTTAAAATATGCTTAATGTGTGGTTCCGCTACATGACATAGGAAGTGATTGTCTTATCTGCTTAAAACAATATATTTAATAAAATGTGACTGGATAGATATTGTCACCTGAGGGGCAGTTTTCATGCTCTGGAGAGACCAAGAGGCAGCCGTTCGATCTACTTCTGAAATGGAAAAAGGGCAGACGGGGAAGGGAGAAGTCTGAAAAAAAATCTTTTTGTGCCCTTCCCCCACCAGCATGTTCCTGATACGTGAACAACCAGCATTTTTATGAGCACAGTCTTATTTCAGAGAGCAGTCAGGAAGGCCTCGGATGGGAAATTGACCACAGCCTAAATGGTGATGGATTGGTTTCTCCTGTTAAATCTTACGCACTATGTGCCTTTCTGACATAAAAAATGTATGAGTTGGAAAAGAATAGTCCACATATTGAAAATAGGCTATGTCTATGTCAAGTGAGGATGCGTTTTCTAAAAATACCTCTTTCCATGATCATGAGGAAGCTGGTATTAAACAGTGATGTGCACAGAAGCATTTATTGTTTGGAAATACCTCCTGATGAAAATATCTTTGTTACTTAGCAACTTTATTATTCTGTTTTGAACTTCATACTTACACGTATGAGCACATACAAGATGTGGCCAAATTGCAGAGTATGTTTTCAATTGTAAAATTTTTTCTTTATGATGTTATAGTTTCATTTTTACAGTTTATGGTTTAACTGAAAGAATGTATATCATACTGGCAAATCAAAATTGAACTTCTTAAAAATATGTATTTCCAAACTAACTGGATATATTAGCTGTTATCATGAGAAAACTTTAACTAAGAGTCACTTGTCTATAACTTTGGTTTCAGGAGTCGGGAGATTCCATTTTAAACACGTAAATTCTGATCAGACTACGACTATGGAATTAGATTGAATATACGAACATCTAAGGAAAGAGTAAGCAAAGAAAGAAGATGAAAAAAAGCAAATGATGCAAAGGGAGCAAAAATAGTTTTGCCTCCCAGAGCTCTCAGTAGCGTGTTCAGAATATTGTCAGTTGAAGTGTGTATAATACAATGAAAACTTGAACTCTACGGATACAAAATGTGAAATACACCATTAGTGATTTAACATATGCTTATGATTTTCTTAAATCTTGTAGGAAATGAGGGATGTGGGAAGAGTTGAGCAATTATTAGAAGTCAAATATTTTCTGATCCCGGAATCTCTTTGTTTCTTTGATGCTGAAGTGTTCAGAGAAAATTCATAAAGTTTTATTCTTACAGGATAAAAGGGAGATTGAAGCTTCACTGACACTTGGACTGACTATGCGAGGAATACAGATTTTTCAGGTTGGTAAATGAGAAATAAGTGCCAACTGGTATTGACCATGTCTTAGATTTGGAGTGTGCCCGTGTGGTCCTGGCTTGGTTCAGCAGTCCATTTCCAGTGGTTATTTCCCGTTTGCCTAGTACAGATGGGAATGGCTTAGGCTGGACAATTTGACTCAACCTGATCTTGACAGTCAGTTCTCAGAAACAGAAAACAAGCCCAAGATTAAGCCAGATTCATTACCACCAGCTTCCTATCACTAACAGATCATTAGTGCCCTAACATTTGTCTGTGTGCCATTGATTTTCAGTATTCTTTTTTACCTCACACAACAGTTAATAAGTGTGGAAAGAAAAATGGCATTTTAATCTGAAGCCTTACTAGATCTTTTAATTTCCGTGGCACTTTTGTGATAAAACTTGTCCCCGGGAAACATAACTGTCACCCTTTTGCAGATAGGATGCCATTATCCTGCAGGGAGGAAGAATATCTTTTCACAGGATGTATAATGCCATAAAGATCTTTGATAAAGATAGAATACCCAATTATGAAAGTCAGTCCTGTACTAAGACTTTCTGAAATGCCTGAATCTTTTGGATTTCTTACTTAAATTTATGAATAGGCCAGAAGGGAAAAGATTCCCTTGGGCCAGAGATTTAGCTCAGTGGTTCCAGCGCCTGCCTCACAAGCGCAAGGCCCTGAGTTCAATCCCCAGTAACCACATCCAGTGTTGGGCGTGGTGACTCACACCCACCAGCAATCAATACCACATACCACAGGGCCGGGTGTGATGGCTCACGCCTGTAATCCCAACACTCAGGAGGCAGAGGCAGGAGGATTGCTGAGTTTGAGGCTTGCCTGGGCTACATAGTGAGCTGAGGGCCAGCCTGAACTACAAAGCGAGACCCTGTCTCAAAAAAAAAAAGATTCCCTTGAAACGACCAGTTAATACAGTCACACGGGAATCAAATGCTACAGAATTTTACCACTGATCTTTTAATTACTGTCTGTACTTCTCCAAAGGGAGTTTGAAAACTCTCAAATTTTAATTACTAATTTTAGTTTTCTAGGAGAGAAGTTGTCCTATAACTCCATATGTATTGTAATTCTTTTCACAGAATCATGATGAAGAGAAACAATTACTGTATGATTTCCCATGGACAAATGTTGGGAAGTTGGTATTTGTGGTAAGTTCAAAATAATTAATTTTCTTTAAAAGTCTCAGGGCTAGAGATTTATCTCAGTGGCTCCAACATATGCCTTGCAAGTGTAGGGTCACAAGTTCGATCCTCGGTATCAAAAAGAAAAAGTCTCACAATTTTGGTAATTTTGAGGATTTTTTTTCTTGTTTTGTTTTTAAAACATTTTGTTGGGCCAGAGGGTTAGCTCAGTGGTTCCGGTGCCTTCCTCACAAGCACAAGGTCCTGAGTTCGGTCCCTGGTAACCACATACAATGCTGGGCGTGGTGACTCACGCCCACCAGCAATCAATACCACATACCACAATGCTGGGCGTGGTGGCTCCCACCTGTCATCCCAGCACTCAGGAGGCAGAGGCAGGAGGATTGCTGAGTTTAAAGCTTGCTTAGGCTACATAGTGAGCTAAGAGCCAGCCTGAACTACAAAGCAAGACCCTGTCTCCAAAAAAAAAAAATTTTGTCTCCTTCACAAAAGTTACTGTTTTTTGAACTTTGAAGCTGGAGAAAATTTATTTTCTTACATTCTTATAGTCCCTGTCATTCATATCAGCAGTGAATTTAAAATTAAAGAGTCATAATGCCAAGCAGTTGACTGGTTTTAACTTTTGTGTGTCTGTTCCTTAACACACCACCAAGTTATTCTAGCTGTAGAAGAGATGTGGGAAAAGTACAGGATGAGTTCATCAAACAGAATTACCATTTTAAAAAAACCTAGCAGATGAATTGAAAAACAGAGACCTATAATCACAGGATGAATTACTCTTAGCGTAGAGGTTGGCTCATTCTTTTGGAATTATTTCTTTTGAGCAAAGAATAGTGATTAAAAAAAAGATGTTTCTATTAATATCTCACTATTTAAAACTCATCATTATAAAGAAAGTCTATAGTACTTAACAAGAAAAAGTACTTTTATATTTAGATCATTGAGAATGATATTCTTTCTTTTGTGAGAGCAAATTCTTGATTTTTCCCAGCTGTTTCTCTACTTAGCCAGCTATATCCTTTTTTTAGTAGGGTTTAAAGAATTAAAGTTCATAATGTGTACATCTGGTGGTTATTAAAACTTATAATTCTGACCGGAGATTTAGCTCAGTGGTTCTGGTGCCTGTGCAAGGTCCCTGGTTCGATCCCTGGTAACCTCATACAACAATCCTGGGCGTGGTGACTCACGCCCACCAGCAATCAGTACCACATACCAGAAATGCCAGGTTTGGTGGCTCAAGCGTGTAATCCCAGCTTTCCAGAAGCAGAGGCAGGAGGATTGCTGAGTTCCAAGCTTGACTAAACTACATAGTGAGCTCAGGGCCAGCCTGAACTACAAAGTGAGACCCTGTCTCAAAAACAAACAAAAAAAAACTCATAATTCTGCTTTGTTCACAAAAAAGTACATGAAGAAAGGAGGAAGATAAGGATTTGCAGATGTGTACTTCTGTAAGCAGACAACCTGTTTAAATAAAAGCCTGCTTTCCACGCACAAGTCAGCTCTGGGAATTTCGGGCTTCCTGTTACCTTAGTATGTCTGATTTCACTTTAAGTCACACAGTGAATGGGGCTGGCCCTGCCTTCTCCTCACCTGCTTTGTCACGTTAACGCTCTTCAAAGAATCTGAGCTATTTGAAAATGAGCAGATCATACCCGCTTGCCCTTTATGTAGCCCAAGTTCAGCAGTAATAAGCTGCGTATGTGAAATTGGGGGCTGTTTGGGTCTCATGCCCAGTAATTCTGGGGTCTCATGTATCAATCATATCTCAGGAACTTGTTAAGGTAATTAATGCAAAATGAAAAAAATAAAATCACTGTGAACACTGTTGAAGATTATTAGCAACTATTTCACAAACATATATGTAGAATAATTGAAGAACTCAGAAGGAATGGAGAGATTCCTAGGTAATGTGAATTGTCAAAACTGAATCAAGAAAATTTAAAAATCTCGAGCAATCCAATAACAGGCAATGAAATTAAAGAAGTTTTTTGTTTTTGTTTTTGTTTTTTTATTACACCTTACCAACTAAGAAAAGCCCAGGACCTGGTAGATTTATAGCCAAATTCTACAAAAACTTGAGGGAAGATCTAAAACCAGTACTCTTCAGATTTTTTAATGAAATTGAGAGAAAAAGAGTTGTTCTAGTCTACAGCCATACCACAATGAATCACCATGTCTGCTCTTAGGAGCTGAGCAGGCTTGGACCTGTTTACTACTTGGCTGGGAGAAAGAGTACTTCCAAAATCATTCTTAGAAGCTAACATCTTCATCCCAAAACAAGACAAGGATCCAAACAAAGAGAATTATAGGCCAGTTTCTCTACTAAACATAGTTGTGAAAATCCTCAACAAGCCATTGGCAAGCAGAATGAGACAAATCATCAAAAGATCATATATCAGGGCCGGAGGGTTAGCTCAGTGGTTCCGGCGCCTGCCTCAAAAGATCATATATCAGGACCAAGTAGGCTTAATCCCAGGGATGCATGGATGGTTCAACACTTGAAAGTCAATAAACCTAATTCATTATTTAAATAGAGACCAGGACAGAAATCACATGATAATCTTACTAGATATAGAAAAGGCTGTTGACAAAACCTAATATCTATTCATGGCAAAAAACTGAAGAAAATAGATGTAGAATGTATTTTTCTCAACATGATAAAAGCCATTTAAGACCAACTTATTGCCATCATCATATAAAATAAGGAAAAGCCAAAAGCCTTCCCTCTGAAATCAGGAACAAGACAAAGATGTCTATTATCACCATTCTTATTCATCATGATCCTCGCAGCATTAGCCAGAGTCATCAGGCAAGAGAAGGGCATGTTTAGGGAAGAACATAGTCAAAATGACATTATTTGCAGAGGACCTGATTCTTATAAGGCGCAAAAGACTCCTAGAATAATAACCAAATTCAACAATAGAGCAAGCTATAAAATAAACACGCAAAAATAGATAGCATTCCTATGTGCTAATAATGAATTTAATGAAAAAGTAATTAGGAAGATAATGCTATTCATCATAGCATCAAAAAACTTAAATACTTAGTCATTAATGTGTTCAGGAAATGAAAGTTCTCTCCAATAAAAATTACATCAGATTATATTGCTTTGAGTCCTGGCACTAGGATTTTAGGTCATCATAAATTGAAATTTGATTTTCTTCTCTCAGAGAATATTAAGATAATGGGATTATCTGTCTCTTCTGTGAAATTTGCAGAATCAAACAATTCAATTTATATTTAAGTAACATTTCATTATTTCTGATTTGTATTTTTAATCAATTGAAAGAAACATGATTGCTATAGCTTTCAGGTTGGAAGAAAAGGACTAAATTTGAAAAACAGTTGTAAGTTTTTGAGCTTATTAATAAATTAGCAACTCATTCTTACAGTGGTATATTGTATTAACAGTTAATCCTGAGTAAAGCAAGAGAAAATTCGAAGAATGTACTGAAATGTATTTGTTTGGGTGTTGAATATCTCACTGTTTGCTATTTCTAAATTATCTTATATCCCTGTGTTGTAATTTAATTGTTCTTTGTTAGTTTTTAATATAGAGCTGATATAACTATTGTTTTCCATAGAATCAAATGGTGGGCTGGGGATTTAGCTCAATAGTTCCAGCGTCTGCCTTGCAAGCGCAAGGTCCTGAGTTTGATCCCCAGCACCACATACCCCGATGCCAGGTATGGTGGCTCAAACCAGTAATCCCAGCACTCGGGAGGCAGAGGCAGGAGGATTGCTGTGAGTTCAGGGTTATCCTGGGCTACATAGTGAGCTCAGAGCCAGCCTGAACTACCTAGTGGGACTCCATCTCAAAACAAGAACAAAACCAAAAAACCAAATAGAAAGAAATCAAATGATTAAGTGTTCTAATGCAGAAAATATGAAAAACATGAAATGCATAAGTCATCCGTGTGATTATGAAAGAGCCTCATGTCTTTGCTTAAGAAAATAAAAATTTTTTAAAAATTACATCAGACTAAATAGGAAAATCAAGGTGGAAATCAGAAAATGAAAACTTACCCCTTACTCCTCGATAGGTAGACCCAATAAAATCAAAACAGCTATACTTCTAAAACCAATAAACAGATTTAATGCAATCCCAGTGAAAATAGCAACATAATTTCTCACAGAATTAAAGAAAACAATCCTAAAATTTATAGGGAATCCGAAGAGACTCAGAATAGCAAAACAATCCTAGGTAACAAAAGCAAAGCAGGTAACATCAGTCTCAGACTTGAAGTTACATTGTAAAGCTACACGATTAAAACAGCATAGTACTGGCTGTGGATGGAACAGAACAGGAGAACCAGAAGCAACTTCAAGCAAACACATGATCTTACGTGGAGGCCAAAAGACACACACTACATGCAAGACTCTCTGTTTCTAATGGTGCTGGGGAAATTGGATATCCTCATGCAGAAGTTGTGTCTGAATCTATATATCTCACAATGTAGCAAAGTAAAATCAAAGTGGGTTGAATATTTAAATGCAAAACAATCTGCTAGAAAATAAAATAGGTACAACTCTTGACATAAGCATAGTCAAGGACTTTATGAACAGAACCCTAGTGGGATGAGAAATAATTTTCAGAATCAACAAATGGGACAGCATCAAATTTAAAAGTTTCTTCACAGCATAGAGTGAAGATACAATCTACAGAATAGAAAAACAATGTTGCCAGCTATTCTGCCAGAGGACTAAGATGAATATACAGAGAACTCAAATTTAGACACTCCTTCCAAAAATAAGAACCCATTCAAAACATGGGCCACCAAAATAAGTAGACACTTTCTCAGAAGAGGTACAAATGGCCAATAAATACATGGAAAAAATGCTCATGATCACTGGCCATCAACAAAATGCAATTAGAACAGCCTTGAGATGCCGTCTTACACCAGAAAGAATGGCTGTCAAATAAACGTAATAAATTCTGGTGAGATGTGAGGGGAAAGGAACTCTGTCTGGTATATTGCCGCAGGCATGTATGTCATTACATTAGCTATGGAAATCATTCCTCAAAAAACTAACAGTGGTAATTCCATTTGACTAAGCTATCCACATACTAAGTATCTTCCCAAGAGTTCAGATCATATTACAGGGACACATCCATACCTATGTTTATAGTAGCACAGCTTATACAAACTAAACCTTAAAAACAGCACATATGTTTGATAGATCAATGGACGAGGAAAATGTGGACTAGTACACTCCCATAAAGAAAGTTAAACCTGAAGCATTCATAGATAAATGGATACAGTTTGCGAAGATGTTAATTAAATAGATACAGAAGCTCAAATAAATTGCATAGTTTCTCTTGAATGATACCCCCCACACACACAGCATGCAATAGAGCCAGAGTGAGCAAAATAAAGAGTAGAAGTTCGAATGCTTCCTCCAAATGCATACTCTGTTGTTTTTAAACTATTTACTATATATGCTAATTTGTTTCCTTTATATTAATGGTTTATCTTTGTTGAAAAGGAAGTTTGTGTTATGTTTCTTTTTTGCAAGAATCTTTGGTTTATGTGTTATACTGAGTAACTACTTTGAAGATGACTGTATACCATGTGAGAACTGTTGTTACTTGGTTATGAAAATGTGGGGTTTTTTCATACAGTAAAAAGGAAAAACAGATAACAGATTTCTGGGCCTTCTCCTCCTCCCCTAAGAGATTCTTGATTCAGGGTTGGAGACTGGGAACCTGTTTTGACAAGTTTCCCAGGTGGTTCTTCTTTGCTGGCAGCCCAGCCACGCCAGCTCTGTGGCCTTGAGCAAACGACCTAGCCCCACGTGGCACCCGTTCCTTTCTAACATGGTAATGGGCTGATTCCGGGCAGTGGCAGATGAGTTCATGTGTGCGTAGTGCTCGCTAAGGCCAGTTATTCCGATCCTTCTGTGGGCTTCACTTGTGTTCTCTTCAAGTAAAAAGCGCAGAGGTTTTATTGGAAAAACAACTGGGGGCCTATGATTGACTCCAAGGGCCGCACCTGCCTCCGAAGGGCAAGGTCCTGAGTCCGATCCCTGGTGCCCCCCAACTGTCTCCCTGCCTGGGCCAAGTGGCCCCCAGTATGTACCTTGACTGAGGTGCGTGGTGGAACATGCCTCTAACCTGCTCTTCATCCGAAAACCAGTCTGTCTGAAGTGCTTTGCCCAGGTCATTATGAGGAGAGCTAAAGGAATTTGTAAGACTTAATATAATAGGAGCTTTGATCCCCTGCCTGGACGTCTGTGTGAATGATCCCAGACTTGAAGAATGAGACTTCTTGTATCGTCACTGGTTGCCGGCCTTTCACATCTTTTCCAGCTGCCAGCTCCTGCTTTTATCAAGCTGGAGGAGTTTTCCATTTTTTCTTATCCCAAAATAGAGACCCTGTATTGATCACTATCACTATCATAACTTATTTGTTTCCTTCCCAGCATTTGCTATGAATGCTAATTATCTGGTGGGTGTATTTACCCTTTCCCCCGGGATGCTCCCAGTGAGGATAGGGACCTTGTGCTGTTCTTTGTTACGTTTTGAGTGTCCAGCACAGTGCCCAGTCCATCTATGTAAGTGTTTGAGCAGTATTTGAATGCATTCGTCTCTCCTGGCACCCCCATCCTGGTTTGCTGAGTTGCAGTGCTGGGCGTAAATCTGAGGCTGCTTTCATTTTGGGACCTTTTCTCCATTATGCAAGTGGCCTGACCTGGCAGAGAAACTAAAGATATACCGCAGCTGTCTCGTGTAGTCTGTTTCCTGGAGGCCACTGGCTAGACTCCCCTAAAGAAGTGGCAGTCCTCCGTGCTGTGACACTGGGAGAGGGAAAACAATAATTTATCCCTCAGGGAATCTGAAGGGGGTCTTTATACATCCCCTTCATGATCCATAGTTTTCCTCACTAAGTGGAAAATGAAGGGAGCTTAGCACATCAGGAACGTTTTCCCCGTTAATTTGACTCATGCTTGTCGCTGCAGGGTAAGAAGTTCGAGATCTTGCCGGACGGCCTGCCCTCCGCCAGGAAGCTCATCTACTACACGGGGTGCCCCACGCGCTCCAGACATCTCCTGCAGCTTCTGAGCAACAGCCACCGCCTCTATATGAATCTGCAGCCCGTCCTGCGCCACATCCGGAAGCTGGAGGAAAATGAAGGTAGCAGCGGGTCTTCCGTGGGGGGACGGTACCTTTGCACCCCTGTTCTCTCTCTCTGCAGCTGCCATGAACCCAGACTTTCTGCTCTCCACGAGTGGGATGTGAGACAGGGGTGTCCATCTCTGAATATCAGTTCTGTTTACTGCTCAGCACTGTCCTTGAAGGAAAGAAGAGGAGATCAAGGCCCACCCACCACTGCACCTTCAAAAGCTCTGAGCCGCCCAGTCACTTAGCCTTAGTGCCCGTACAGTGCCCCCACACCCGGCTTGAGAATCCCTGAGCCAGACATGGGGAAGGAGCACCGGCGTGTCAGAGCTCTGTGTGCGCTGACTGCTTGGCGGTTACCCCGTGTGACTTTTGCGTATAGGGGAGGCGGCATCGAAGGGTCCCCAGCCTGTCTCACGGGAGCAGCAGCTGGGAGGCCCCCACCTGAGAGCAGGGGCAATGGCAAAGGGCAGGGAAGTTTTCTCTGAGGATTTTGTCAGCCAATCCCACGGGGGCTCTGCCGAGATGTGATAGGGAGACAGCAGGCTGCTTGGGCCCCGGCGAGCCCGAAAAAGAAGCAAGTCTAGCGGGGAAGAAGGAGCCACTGCTCTTCATGTGAGAGGCCCCTAACATGTGACTTCGACTTTACACTAGCAATCTCACAGTCACTTCCATATCTTGAGTTTTGGCACTTAAGTTCCCTCCACTTAACACACCCCACTTTAAAACGCCCATAATTCTGTGTCGTATGTTTGCTTATTTTTAAATGTTTTCAGTTTGTTTTGCATTTGTAGTTAGACCTTGTGATGACCTGATTAGACTGAGGTATTGGCCAGGACGAGGGACACAGAGCTTGCCTCAGGTGTGCTTCTGAAACAAGCCACGACCCTGAGGGGTCGCTTTTCCTGAACAAGTAGGACAGACACCCATCGTCTCTTGAGATAACCTTAGAGAAGCATTTGCATCTGGGTGATGTTTCTCAAGTGGTCGCCTCCACCCGGATAAGACCTGCGATGAGATCCCCTGGTAGCTCAGCACAGAACTGGAGTCACTCCCCACCTCTGTCGCAGAACTGTACCTGTCTTCAGGGAGAACCGGTGCAGCTGGCAGGTGTGTTGGCTTCTGCTGCTGCCTGCTCTTCCCACAGTGACTCATTGTATGACAAGTATGTCTCCCCTGTGCTGATGCAGATAATAAGAGGAATTCAGCTGGGGATGGAAGCACCAAGGGAGTCTGGAAACGGGTGACAGTTAGGTGCACAGCCTATAATTCTCCACATCCACCCTCTCCTAAATGGCCATGATGGCTCCTTGAGAACTTCGCCAGCTCACTGCCTGCAGCATTTCAGTACATTTTTGTTTAGATGACCTTAGGGGAGCCCTTTAGACCTGAAAGGATGAGTGGCCATCCTCCATAGTTTCTAAGATCCAATGACAAAGGATTTGGAGTTGCTGGAAGACGAGGCTACGCGCATTGCCACACTTGGCACCAGGTCTCCTGGGAGGCATGTGTGAACATGTGTGCCTGGCCGTTCCGTGCAGCGGTAACAAACTACCACAAATACAAAGAACAGAAGTTTACTCCTCAAGTTCCGGTGGCCGAGCAGCGGGAGGAGCCGCGTGGGTGCGGCCCTGCTTGCTGTGTGCAGCACGGTGGGAGGCCGAGGGCGTGCACACTCCCTCCAGCCCCAGAGCCGGCCTCCCGACCTCAGCTCACCAGGGAAATCCCAGCGTGCGTGAGGGACAGGCATCCAAACCTGAAGGAGAGTGAAGGGATAATAAGGATGCACATTGGGTCATTTATTTGGATGAGTGGAGATTTGGAAGTCTCTTGTTTTGTTTTGTGTTCTTTCCAATGCAAACACACTTAGTTTTTTGTCCTTAGACATTTTCCAGGTCTGCAGAAGACCTTAAGCTGAATTTTTCTGAGCTGGTACTGGCTCTGTCCTGGCGAGGTGGGCTTCTTCAGTGGGCACCAGGGCTGCGCTCACAGCAGGGGTGACTCACAGTGAGGCACTGCCTGGCAGGAGAGAGGCTGGTGAGCCTGAGCTTCTGAGCACCCTGCAGAGCACAGAGGCCACGTGACTGGTTTGGGCCCATCGGGAAGGCGGAAGTAAGAGTGCTTTGATCATGACGAAGGGAAGCGTTGCAGTGCGAGGCCCACAGTGCCTTAGGCCGTAGAGCTCCCACACCTTACAGAAAAGTCTTACTCCGTCCTCCTCTTCCTGTGCTTCCAAGACACACATGGCATCATCTGGAAGTTACAGTGACTAGAGACGGAAGTTTGAGAGCCCCTTCGGCAGTCCGTCTTCATGTGCCCTTGCTGACTTCAGATGACGGGTCATCACAGCCGTCTGCTCCCTGCAGAGGCTGGTAGATGCCACGCTGTGCTGTGATGCTGCGGGGCTCTGCTGGCTGCCTCTGTCTTTCACCCTGACCTGGACAGCAGCAGATTGGGCTGGAGCCCACAGGGTTTCCTTGTTTTGATACCAGGTGTTTTTGTTTGTTTGTTTTGTTTATGCATTTTGCGCCTTGGCAAGCACACCTGTGTGTCTTCTGTGGCCGTTCCCTCTGGGGAGCCTCTGGTGATCACATGTCTGGCTGGCTTCAGACGTGAGAACTATGCAAGAATGTTTTCACTGGGCCGCTCAACAAGACAGGCAGTGAGTGGGCTCCTGAGACCCCAGCTCAGCTACTAGTTAACAGTTTCTAAAATAATAGCAGCCTTCACATTCCCCACACGCACTGTGTTTTAACATTGGTCTAATATGTTATTTCTCATCAGCATTAAGGAGACCAGAAAGCTAACTATTTCTTTCTAATTTTCTAAACTAAAATACAAAATAATGTTCTTGTACAGTTGTACACCTGCAGCCCACTCTGTCCCTTAATGTAACGATTTGTGTCATGTTTGAAAAATGGCCTTCCCAGTGTCCATCTCCCCAGTGTCCATCTCCCAAGTGTCCATCTCCCAGTGTCCATCTCCCCGGTGTCCATCTCCCCAGTGCCCATCTCCCCAGTGTCCCGTCTCCCCAGTGTCTGCTCTTCCTGGTGTCCTGTCTCCCCGGTGTCTGTCTTCTCAGTGTCCGGCCGCGTTAAAGAATGGCAGTGACGTGTTAAGTTAAAGAACATTTTTTTCCAACCAGTGGCCACATGAGTATAAATCGTTGAACTGGTAGTGATGACTGTGTTTTCTAAACAGAAGATGAAATCTCACTGACAGTCTAAGTGGAGGAAAAACACTTCGATATTAATGAAAATTTGCATTTTAGACCTTTGAAAGAAATTTTCAGAATAGTTTTATCTTAAATTATACTCAGTATCTGGAGCTAACAATGAGCCCAATTTAACAGACTAGTAAAACGGACGGCAGTCAGGATGCTCAGTCAGCAGCCGTGCTTCCGCAGCGAGCTGTGGGGAAGCGGCAGACTGTCGAGTACGTGCCGTGGACTGCTGCCTCTGCAGAGCCCAGGCTCGGGCGTGTGGCCGTCACGTCGGTGTCCCGCAGCTCTGGAAGCGTCGCAGCGTCCGTAGGCGCTGCGCTGCTTTCCTGAGGAGAGCAGCAGCGCGGGGGCGGAGGCGGCCTGAACCTGCGCTTTGGACAGCTGGCGCTCACAGCCGAGCGCCTGAGCCTCCCTCGGGTGCCTGGTGGTGGTTCCGGCTGGCGTCCAGTGCTCTCCGCGCCGCCACGCCCTGGGCACCAGGCGCAGCGTGCGGACTCGGTCCCGGGCGGTGTGATGACACGCTGTGTTCTCGCACACAGAGAAGAAGCAGTACCGGGAGTCGTACATCAGCGACAACCTGGACCTCGACATGGACCAGCTGGAGAAGCGCTCGCGGGCCAGCGGGAGCAGCGCCGGCAGCGCGAAGCACAAGCGCCTGTCCCGGCACTCCACCACCAGCCACGGCAGCTCCCACACCTCGGGCATCGAGGCGGACACCAAGCCCCGGGACACGGGCCCCGAGGACAGCTACCCGGGCAGCGCCGTCCACCGCAAGCTGAAGACCTGCAGCTCCATGACCAGCCACGGCAGCTCCCACACCTCGGGGGTGGAGAGCGGTGGCAAAGACCGGCTGGAGGAGGACTCGCAGGACGATGGTAGCTGTACTGTCCCGTCGCCAGTCCCTTCCTCCTCCGCAGAGCGGTGTCTGGGCAGCAGCTAGAGGAGAGAGCGCCTTGCTGGCCTCCCCTGTGGCCGGGCCTCTCGCCGTGGGGAGCCTGGCGGCCACCCTTCAACCACTGATGTGAAGGAGGGGAGGTCACTCCTGCGCCTCCTACCTGCCCTTCCGGCTCCAGCTTAAATGAGGCAGCAGCTGGCACAGCAGAGAGGAGCGCGGCCACAGTGGCAGAGAGCTCGGGCTGCTGCCTCTGCCCTACGACCCGAGTCCGAGGCGCTCAGGCTCCTGGGTGCCTCCCGTGCCCCCAGGACTGCAGCCAGTGCCCGGCTCCCAGGAGCGCATCACCGGAGGGTCGACAGCCCTTCTCCCGAGAATGAGGAAGGACTGGTCATCAAACCGTAGCATTAGAGGTTGTGGGTGACAGCAATACTGTGAAAAGATAGCAAGCGTCCCCCGGCTAGGAACTGTCCCTAGATTCTCCTACTCCGGAGTCTCAACAGCACATTTATTTTCAAATATGAGGAATTATTTCTCCATCCTCAAAGTGTGGCTCTGCGTCATGGTTGTCATTTCTCTTTGTGTCTTTTGTCAGAAATTGAGATGCTGGTGGATGACCCTCGGGACCTGGAGCCCACGAGTGAAGACCCGCTGGAGGTCAGCCCGGACATGTGCATCTACATCACGGAGGACATGCTCCTGTCCCAGAAGCTGAACGGGCACTCCGGTGAGCGCGTGGGCACATGTGCCCTGGCTGGGGGTTACCTGGACCGACAGGCCGGGCTCAGAAAGGAGAAGGGCGGGGTGGCCCCGGGTCAGAGGCAGCCTGGGCACACGCGGGCCCGCTCAGGAGGGGCAGCATCTTCTCCGTGCTTCGGACCAAAGGTAATTAATTACGTGCAGCAGGGTTTAACTTGTACCTTTGAAAATCAGAAAACTGGAGTCTCCTGAAAAGGCTTCTGAGAAGGGCCTTGGAGACCCCAGTCTAGCTTCACCCTTCTGACGGATGAGAAAACCTGTGGCTTAGAGAGACAAGGGCCAGCTGGCTGGGAACAAAGCCGGACCCCGGGCTTGCTTTCATTCGTTTCCCCGGGGTATTCCACTGACACACGTGAGGGTCTGAAAGGAAAAAGTGTCAAGCAGAGCTGATCTAAAAAGACACCCTTACGTTCTATATTTCTATGAATTCTTCTAGAAAACACGCATTCACTGTCACTGCATTGCAGGGTCACACTGTGCTTTCACCGCATAGAAGACAGTGTCTTACAGAGGCAGCAGTGTGGGTTTTCTCAGCCTGCGTCATTCTGTTTGCGTTTGTCCCGTCTCGCCAGTCAGTCTGGTCTTTGGAGAGGCGCTGCTGAGGGCCCTGCCTCTGCTGGCCGGGCTGCGTGAGAGCCGTGAGCACCAGGGGCCTGTGCGGCCCCGCCAGACGCACAGCCCCGACGCTCCCCGAGCTGCTGCCGCGTGCTGGCCCTGGAACCAGAGGTGACAGGGTGTGACCCCCACGGCCCCCTCGTGCAAGGACGCCAGTGCCCGGAGCTGCAGGCGCAGACCTGCCCTGGCTCACAGCAGCCCAGCTTACCGGGCCGGCAACCCGGACGCACGTAGCCTTGTGCCAGCCATTGCCTCTTGCTTGGCCTGTGTACTTTACTGTGTTCAGTTTTCTCTTTACAGATACATTTCGATATAGTATATAAATGCACAGTTACACACGCGATAGTGCCTGGGTAGCGCTGCATGTCTGTGGAAAGAAGACGGTGTGCAGCGTCCCGGCAGAGCCCTCCGGGGGTCAAGGGCAGTGGTCATCGCGGTGTCCACGTGCGGCAGCTTCTGAGGGGAGCGACTTGTGTATATTTCTACATTCAATTTTTCTAAGATGATCAATTTTATAATATGAGATAAAGATAAGAATGTGACTGTTTAAAATATACGTATGCAAGGGGCCAAGATGTAGCTCAGTGGTACCATGCCTGCCTTGCAATTGCAAAGCCCTGAGTTCAGTCCTCACTATTGGGGGGTGTACACATGTACACATGCACACATGCACATACACACACGTACACAAAATGTAATGAGATACTGTTTATAATAGCAAAAATGGAAAATGATGGAAGATTAAACCATATCTGTTCATACAGTAGAATGTTATATAGCCATTAATATGCAATTTTCTAAGAATAATTAGTAGCATGAGAGATATGTAAAGAAGACAGTACAAATTATAAAAAAGTATGATCTTATTAGAAATAAAAATGCTCTTATGAATAGAGAAAACACATAGCGTTACGGGCAGCTTTTCTCTGGAGATGGGCTCCCTCCCCCAAGATGACGCCGTCCTCCCCGCCTTGTCCGCACTGTCCGAGTCCACTCTCGTCGGCCTGCAGCTGAGGCCGAGCAGGTGCTGTGCCCCTTCCTCGCGGAGGGTCAGGGCTGGGCAGTGCCAGGCTCTGAGCTTCACAGACTTTTCAGCGGAGGGTGTGGACTTCGAAGAAGCCCCGGCCGCCCGCCACGGGCCAGGCGGTGCACAAGTCCACCTGTTTCCACGAGGTTTGTGCGGAGGCTGAAGGCTCCTCCAAAGATGAGAGTGCCTCCCGGGCAGATCTGCCCAGAATCCCGCGTGCCAGCCCCACGCCCGCGCGTCTCCCGGGGAGGGTCCGCCGGTCCGCAGGAGGCAGCAGCGCTCAGTGGGGCCGACTGAGCCCTGCACGCAAAGAAGGCGTCTGCTGGACTGTGGATGGCTGTGAGACGTGTCCGGGGAGTTGCAGGTGAGGGCGAGGAAGGTCGTTTCTCCAAGCTGCGCACAGCAGTTGAATGAAGAGCCCCTCACCCAAGTTCTGTCTTTGTAAGGTGAGGACAGGCTTTTTGTGAGAAGCAGTTTGGCTTGTGGATCTAGGGCTCAACCTACTCACTCGCTTCATTTGTTGGCAAGAGAAATTTCAGCAGTAACCACTTATGTCTCCAGTTCCAGTTGGTAATTTTAGCTACTGAAACAATTTTTCTCGAAGTGCTTCACTCATGTGCCTCCGTCATAAAGGGAGATGTCAGCCCTGGATCTCTGCTTCAGAAAATGTAGCGGATTTTCCCGGGTGCCAGGGTGACTCGGGAGTCAGCACCAACGTGCCTCAGTGGCTTCCCCTCTGGGTCTCTTTCTGTGGGAGCTGGTGCCGGAGGCGCACACCCCCGCGGCTCCTCCCCCTCCTTGCATTCGCCTTTTAACCGTCATTAAAACACTAGGAGGAGGTGCTATCTTCAACCCGCTTTACAGGAGGTGGGGCCGGAGACACAGGGAGGCTGACAGTTGGCCGGGACACAGAGCTGGTGAATCACCTGGGCCAGCTTCCGGCCCTGGACTCCGCAGGCACCGCACCCTAAGGCTGTATCATTGTCCCACATGACAACTTGGTGACAAGAGGGGAAGAGGACTTTATGAGATACCAGAAAAATGCAGCTTAACGGCTTATTTAAAATTTATTTTAGAAAATGCAGACTCTAAACTTCCTCTGCTCCAGCCCCGCGTTCTGTCCGGGCCCTGAGGTTCCTTCCAGACAAAGTGTGCCACGCTGGGTGTCACCCACTGAAGGGCCACAGCGACTGCTCAGGATGGGGGCTTGTGCTTCGCATATGTCAGGATGCGAGGCAAGAGGAATGAGTGATCTCAAGTGTTCATTGTGGTTTTCTCTGTGTTTTACCTCAGGGTTGATTGTGAAAGAAATTGGTTCTTCCACCTCCAGCTCATCAGAAACAGTGGTCAAGCTCCGTGGCCAGAGTACTGATTCTCTTCCCCAGGTACTAAAGGAACAGGAAATTTTATACAGCAGCTGGAGTTATGGAACATTTAAAAAAGGGAATTTACATTTATATTTACACAAATGAGCACAAAGTTTACCCAAGGTGGTGATTCTTTTCAGATACATACATTCACGTTTTCTGAATTTATGTTGTTTGCTAGGTCCACTTTGGTCTTGATTTGGAACTATGGATATTTATACACACAGTGTGTACGTGTGCATCTGGGTGGGTTACATGACCTAAGATCAATGCGCTTGATGGGGTGAGGGCAGAGACATCCCCACACTCCCATTATCCTGTTCGGATCACAGTGTGGAAGCGTTTGACATTCTGTGATCACTGGTTTAACTACTACAATAACAAAAGCTACAGGTGAAATATTCTGAAACTCCCAGCGTTGGCGTTTGGACTTCACCTGTGGACGGCTCCTGGGTGACCCTTCCTGTGCGGCTCTTCCTCAGGCTCTCTGTGCTGCCGCTGCTCTTGTTCTTTCCTTTTTTTCTCTAGCATGATGATTATCTTCTTAGCCTCACTTCCCTTTTTTCTAATTTTTCCTTTCTTTTCCTTCCACTGAAATAGCCCTAACAAAAATTGCTTTAGAGGGCTGGAGATTTAGCTCAGTGGCTCCAGCACCTGCCTGGCAACTGCAAGGTCCTTGGTTTAATCCCCAGTAACCACATACAATAATATCAAGCGTGGTGACTCACGCCCACCAGCAATCAGTACCACATACCACAGTGCCGGGCGTGGTGTTTCACGCCTATCATCCCAGGACTGGGCAGGCAGAGGCAGGAGGATTGCTGAGTTCGAGGCTTGCCGGGGCTACATAGTGAGCTCCCAAAGGTTGCTTTAGAGAGTTTTTCAAAATTCAGAGTGCTCTTTCAGAAATTGTGCCCTATGACCAATTGGAGTCCAGCTCCTGGGCCACACTGCAGCTCTGCCACCCTCCCTCAGCTCTGCTGAGCAGAACCAGCCATGGGCTCAGCTGAGAAGCAGATGGCACACGTACAGCAGCCCAGGATGTGGTGTGCACACCGTGAGGGCTCCGGGGTGACCCTGCGGCCCTGTGCGTGAGGCCCCTTGGGCTGGGAAGACTGCACTGGTGTAAGGATCGCCCTGGCGCTGTCATCCCAAATCCAAATGATTTCACTGCAGTGAGGCTGCCTGGTGTAGCAACAGTCAGATGTAATGTTTAAGTTCCTTAAAGTTGGGCCTCATTTATGTTCGTGACAGTTTGGAACCCATTTCTGATGAGTCCCAGAAGTGCAGGGACAGCATTGGGCAGTGCAGCCCCTGTACGTGTCCCAGAGCTGCCTCTGCTCCTGGGACTGGCCTCACCTTTTCACCGTGAGCCTTTCTACTGTCCCCAAGCAGGCGGTGTGGCTCTAAAAATCCTGCAGACTGCACTTTTTGAAGGATAAATGATGTGGTTCTTCTATTAAATAACAAACTTCAGCATAAGAGTATTGGTGCATTGAATTACCATATCTACCAAAAAAAAAAAATCTGTACTTTTATGGACTTATTTAAGATAATTTGCTGAGCTCCGAAATGCAAGGCATAGCTGGTTCCCTGCTGCCTTTGCCTCTCTGGGCCGTGAGTCGCGCCTCTGTGAGCCGGGCGCTGTGAGCACCAGCCTGGAGAGCGCGCGGGGACGGCGAGCTCCGCCCCACACCCTGCACCGCGCATGCCCTAGATTGGCCACCACCACCACTGGGTTGGTTCATGGATGCCGCGGTCTGGGGCAGGGCTGGCACCCGGGAAGTGGCCGGGGAGCCTGAGCTGCTGCGGGTTCCAGGCATGGGGCGGCGGTGTGTCTCCCGCCAGCCCTGTGTGCCGGCGCGTGACTGCAGGGCCGCGTGCTGACCGTCGCCGCCTCTGGGCTCTCAGCTGTCTCAACCTCCCCTTGTCTTACAGACTGTGTGTCGGAAACCAAAGACTTCCACGGATCGACACAGCTTGAGTCTTGATGACATCAGACTTTACCAGAAAGACTTCCTGCGCATCGCAGGCCTGTGCCAGGACACTGCGCAGAGTTACACGTTCGGCTGTGGCCACGAACTCGACGCCGAAGGCCTCTACTGCAGCAGCTGCCTGGCGCAGCAGTGCGCCAACATCCAAGATGCTTTTCCAGTCAAAAGAACCAGCAAATACTTTTCTCTGGATCTCACGCGGGATGAGGTTCCGGAGTTTGTGGTATAAAGTCATCTGCGCGCAGCCTCTGGGGCGGCCCGCTGTTTAGCAGCAGCTGCAGGAGGCTTGGGTTCTTCCCCTGTTATTTGTGCCATATTGTCTTTATCCCACAGATAGGTCTTTCTTTATAATATTTGTGATGGAAACAAAAGCCTTGGGACAACTGCACTTTAAGTATTATGCAAAGGTAAGAACTAGAGAATGTACAGCCAGACAAGTGCCCATGCATTGACTCTTTGGAAGAAAGTGCCCTGTACCGCTGTGAAGCCTTTGGGCTGGCAGAGTGGGTGTTTGTTGCTCATTTGTTCATTCTTACTTCAGTTAGACGTAACATCTTCGTATCATGTGAAAGATGTTAGGCTTATCTGTTTGCTTGTACCTTTTCTAACCCCTTCCTGATGAAATGTTCATGGTTTGAGAGAGGAGAGAGAGAGAGAGAGGAGAGAGAAAGAGAGAGAGAGAGAGAGAGAGAGAGAGAGAGAAGGTTTCTCTTCCATGAAAGCAGAGGCCATCGCCCGGTGGATAGCCACTGCTGCCTTCCTGGGGCTGTCCCAGAGTGAACACCAGCAGAAGCACCGACTCATTACCGTAGCAAGCCAAAGAGACTGCGGAGCTGGGCGCTGCCTGGAGAGCACAGGATGCCACCGAAGCAATAACCGAAGTCTGTGCTGTGACGCTGCACAACCCCCTCACGTCCCCTTCCAGGAAGCTCTCGGGTTCCGCCGAGTCCGCATCTGCCAACAGATCAGTTATGCTCATAACATAATCCATTTTGTGGAGTTTACAAACCAGCGTCTGTTAAAGCAATGGAAACTCAGAAAAATGTTCGGATTTTGTTGTTTTTAATTAACAAGAACGAGTTAAGTTCATGCTAGTTTCTGCTTAACCAAAATACCGCAACTCCGTATGTCAGACATACACAAACACATGGGACCGTGTGTGTGTGTGGAGAGCTCGCTGACTCCGTTTTGGCTCCCGTGACGGTGCTGCCTCAGAGCCAGCCTGGGGGAGGGGGAGGGGGCCTCACTGGAGGGTGGACAATCGGTTTCTGCGGTGTATGCGAAGAAGTGACTTACTCCTCAGGTGCCTTTGGCCATGGCTCTCCAGTCTGAGTGCAAAATAGAATTCTCGGAGGAGCTTTGAAAAGATAACCGAGCTGGGCCCCAGCCCAGAGCCGTGAGGTCAGTGTCTTGTGGGCAGGACCCAGGCCAGATTGCCTTTGCTTTTCAGGTTTTCTACATGGAGCTAATATGCAACAGGGTTGAAAACCTCTGATCCGCAGGGTGTCCTTTTATTACTTTTGAAGCAAAAGCGTACAGAAGGTGTGTCTGAAAAAGGGCCCTTTATAAGATGGTGACTGCTGTGCTGCTGTTACAGTGTATAACGGAAGCAAGTCGAGGGAATGAACTCATTAGCCTGTTGATGTACAGTTAAAAACACGGCTTGCACTTCACAGCAGAACTTCATAGCACAAGTGTCTTTCTACGGGATATTTTTAATGATTTCATATTCTACAACATTTGTTTACCATATTTTGATACACCATTTTTGCTGCCAGGTTTTATTAAAAACTATTATTTTCTAAAGAAGCACTCATATTTTTGTACAAAAGTATGTTTTCAGGTACTAAGGAATAGATGTAGGGTAGAGCAGGACATACACAGTGTCACCCGCAGACGGGAGTAGTCGGGTCCTAAGCAGACTGCGGCTGGTACCGCGCCCAGCTGTGCAGAGGGCGACGGTAGGAGGCGCCCCTGACACTGGAAAGAAAAGAGAAAGTTCTGCATAGTTCTGCAGTCATGAAATTATTTTGCTTCTAGTAAATGCTTTAAAAAAAAAAAAAAACCAAAGTTTCAGGTAATCAGAATGTACAGAAGTGTCTCACGCTGTAGAGAAGGATAAAGACATGAAGGGTTCATTTAGTGACTGTCACTTCTCGGTCATTAAACAGTCCGCGCTTTCTGACAGGCCAGGGCGGTGCGTGCCACGCAGGCTGTCCGGCCGTCGAAAGCTCTGAGGTCCGCTGTGGCTACCCGAGGCTTCCGAGACAAATCCTGGTGTGCTGCTTCTCTCAAAAGCCCACATCATACTGCCGTGCATTTCCTCAGCCCTTAGTATTTCTTGCAAAACGTAAAAAGAAGTATTTAAATGAACAGGTAGTAGTGCTTTGTGCTTTTTCTCTCCTTCAGGCCAGAATCACGTCTTCAGGGTTTCGCCAGCATTGGTGGTTTCGCATACACTTTCTCATTGGATTCATGAATAGTTTTGTGGGTTTTCAAAAATGAAACATGCCAGGAAACTTCTTTTCAGCCTAGTGTTTGCAGCAGAATTATATATGTGTGTATGTGTGTGTATATGAAAAGCCACTTTGAATAATCTACATTTTTGTATTTGGAAATGGTTTTAAAAAATAAAAAAGGAAAATAAAAGTATAAAGCTGTTATTTATTCTGCATTTGTTACATAACCTTTGTTAGTATACCAGTTTGGTATATATTGCCTCTCTATATCATTTACATTTGTATTTGCGAGAATGAGCTTTGTATCTACATAAACTGTCAATAATCCTTTCTGTGAAAGGATCATATCAGCATGATACCAAAAGTATGTAAAAAAAAAACCCGCATTGTTTTGTAACTTTCTTATCAGCATTTCATGGTTAAGATTAGCAGTCAATAAAGTTACTTTGTTTTTGCCTTTAAGGTGTCTTTTATCACTAGAATGCTCCCCCAAGAAGCTTGACGTGAGTCTGATTTCTGCTGTTCCTCTGCGCACCAGTCGCGCGTATTAGTCCCATGTGACAAGAGACCAAGCAAAAGCCTCAAGGACAGCAGCTGGTGCTGAGCGAGGTTTAGGCTCGTGTGTTAGAGGTAAGTAGCGCAGACTTCTGAGCAGATCTTTCCAGAAAGGGAAGTTCCTTCCCTTCCCCTTGCTCCAGTTTCTTGGCTGTCCAATGGGAATAGTAATCCAGAGGGCTGTTTGAAGAATGAAATAAGATAGTAGATAAACGTTTGTTTATATGAAGCAGAGCTGTTTGGCCATTTGGAAACATACAACCCAAAACCAAGCATCCTGATGGGGTAACCTGTGAGTTTTTCAGAGTACCTGTGAACTTAAGTCAGGCTCAGTGGAAAGGTTATTTGGTGTGCCTGGTGCTACACACGCCACGCTGAGTCCTCACAACCCCTTCAGGCACTGCCAGGAAGAGCTAGCAAGTGACAGCAAACTTTGAAGCCCAAATTGTACCTCAAAGCTTTTTGAGTATGTGCCATTACCCGATGTCCTGAGAGAAAGCTCAAAACCTAATAGGCAGCCTCACAATGTTGGGAGTTGACAAGTGAAATTTATTTGCTGATCTAGTGTTTGGGTTTTTGGAAGTTAATGGCCAAATTGGAAATGCAACAGCATTTATTCTAAGAACATTCTTACAAGTATGGGGGTAAGTACTTTTCCTTCAAAACCACTTTTAAGAGTTGAAAGCCGGGTGTGGTGGCTCACGCCTGTCATCCCAGCACTCGGGAGGCAGAGGCAGGAGGATTGCTGAGTTCGAGGCTTGCCTGGGCTACATAGTGAGCTCAGGGCCAGCCTGAACCACAAAGCGAGACCCTGTCTCAAAAAAAAAGTTGAAAGCATTAATGTTTGGGGGGGGAGTGCTTTACAGAGGACCTTTTACTTTTGAACTACGTAAATGTATTTATCCCATATAAAGGAAAACTCTCTTCCAAAAGACAAACAGTTTGAGCCACTAGCATTGAACTGTGTTAATGACCCTGGTTTCCCAAAGCTACACAGGAAAGGAACATGGAGCCCAAGGCCTGGCGGTCTCCAGTCCGCAGGAGCCAAGCTGGGCAGGTGGCTGGCCCTGAGAGCTCCCACCTGAGAGCGCCGGAGTGAGCAGATCCCTCCTCCGGGCACCCTGGGCAGCGAGCCACAGGTGCCCCGAGAGAACGCACAGGCTCGGTTTCCTTGGCGGGAGCAGCCGGCAGATGGCCGCCTGGAAACCCAAGGCGCTTGGTGAAAAGGTCCGAGCCAACTGCTCCACCGGGCCGGGCCGCGGCGGACTCCGGTTTCAGCCACAGGCCTCGGGGGACTGTGACAAGCGGAACAGGAGGAAGCCGGGGGCGGAGACGGGCCTCCGAGGGGGCGGGAGCCTGGTGGTCGGGCGCCCCAGCCCCTCCCTGGAGGGCTCAGACCTGGCTCTCAGGGGCTGGGGCCTTTCCCGAGTGCAGGCGGACTTCCGGCCCCCGCGTACTGCTCGGACCCGGGGGTGCAGCTCGGGCTCTGGCCTCCTCCTCTGCCTCCTCCTCGCCCCGTGGAACTTGGGCTTCCAGGAGCTTTCCGAGCCCAGGACGCCGAGAAGGTCGTGCAAACGGCCTCCCCCCAGGGGCTTGGCGGCGTCTGTTGAATCTCTCCGTCTCCATCGGGACAACTCGCCCAGCACTTGCCAGTGAAAGGAGACGAGGTTTAGCGCCCAGCCAGCCCCAGGACGGAAGGGCCCGGCTCACGTCCGGGGACAGGAGCAGGGCGCGGAGGGCGGGCTGGAGTGCGAGGGGGTCGAACTCGGGACCTTGCGCTATGCAAGGCAGGCGCCCCAACCACGGGGCTAGAGCCCCAGCCTGGGGCTGGGTTTTCCCCTTGGGGTTTTATCCCCTCCCGCCTGAATCCAAATAGATTTTTTTTCCACTTTTTATTTTTCCCAGCGCAGGTGTGCGGCGCGCAGTGCTTTCGCTCCGAGCACGCATGTGACACGGCTTCGCCCCTTTCGTCCCCTCCCCCTCCCTCTGCCTCTTGACCCCTCCCACCTGAGAGAGATCTCTCTCCCTACGTACTATTAGCTTCCTCTTCTCTTTTATTTTGGTCTTTATTTACACTTTGGTATCTCATACGAGAGAAACAACGCCCTACGGAAGCCCGAGTGTCTGAACTCTCTCACCCCACATTGTGGCCTCCAGCCCTCAGGTGCCTGACACTCGTTTGACTTCTTGGCCTGTTCATGCAGCATGACGTGAAGGTGAGACTCGCTAGGGGCTCCTCCTGCCCCTCCCCCAGAACAGGATCGGCCTTCGCCGAACAGGGTTGAAGGAACACATAGATTAAATTGTAATAAAAGGGAGCACACTTGTGCGGACCCGGGAAGGGGCTGAGCTGATGGCGGATCCCGCATTTTTCCTCTGCTGCTTTACTTCTCCCTCCTCAGAAAGCTGCGAGGGCCGAGGAGATCGCAGCTCGGCAACAGCGGAGGACCGAGGGGCCCGCCGAGAAGGAAAGCAGG
Source organism: Thryonomys swinderianus (assembly GCA_004025085.1). Classification (NCBI taxonomy): domain Eukaryota; kingdom Metazoa; phylum Chordata; class Mammalia; order Rodentia; family Thryonomyidae; genus Thryonomys; species Thryonomys swinderianus. Next base: position 26,179 of record PVIC010017941.1, read on the forward strand.
CCGGAAGGGGCCCGGGCGCAGGCCAGCTCCCGGGGCATCGGCCTGCGCGGGCCAGCTAGGCCTCGCGGCTCGCCCCGCGGGACCCCCGGCGACCTGGCGCTGCAGTGCCCCGGTAGTCACCGGCGGACGGCCCGGGCCGCGGGGAGAGGCCGGACGAATCCGTCAGCCGGGCTGCGCCTGTCTCGAAGGCTCGCTTGCTGGTGGGCCCAGGGGAGCGCAGCGCTCAGCACCTTCGTCTGTCTGCTCAGGGTGCTGTCCCGCTCCCGAAGAGCCAGGCGTGGTGGCGCCCCTCAGCACTGCGGGAGGCTGAGGCAGGAGGATCACAAGTCCAGGCCCAGCCTGACCAACTTAGCAAGACCCTGTTTTAAAGAAAAGAAAGGTAAAAGGGCTGAGGATGTATCTCAAGGTGAAGACCCTGGATTCAATCCCCAACACTGCAAAAGTAAAAAGAAGAGGAAGAAACATTGAGAGAGTTCACGCGAAGTGCAGACCCTTGGGTCCCGCCCCAATCTCCAGACGGAGCGCACACGCAGGCCCGGGGCCCTGCGTTCTCGGAAGCCCCGCGATTCTTGAGGCAGACAGCGACTAGATGGGAGCCCAGGCGGCCGCTGGGTTGTCTGACCCATTCTTTACCGAAGGTGAGGATTCCCCGGCCTGGGAGGAAGAAGCTGCTGCGCGTTGGTGGCAGCACACTGCCCCCTGCTGGCCAGGAGGGAGGCTTCGTCTGAAGGGCCAGGGTGTCTGTCTCCCTGGGGCTCGGAATCCCCGCTTCAGGGCAGAGGCACGCTCAGGACTAGGAATAATAGCTGGGCGAGCCTGACTGGCCGCTTCCCGATGCTCCCAACTCCTCTGGGCATCTGCAGGTGACAAATTTGTTCCATTTCATCGGAGGGGGCACAGGAGAGCACAGAATACAGAAGCTGTACTGGAAGATGTCCCTGAAGGCCTTGTGGCCCAGGCACACGGCTTCGCGCCTCCAGCGGGAAGGAAGCAGCCTCAGGGCCGGGCCTGCAGGTTTGGCAGCCGCCGTGTGCGCCTCCTGTAGCCACAGGGAGCCGAGGAAAGGAAGGCAGGCGGCTCCTGCCCTCAGTGTCGCCCAGGCCCCCGGAAGGGCAGACAGCCGTGTTCATCGGAAATGACCCGCCGTGACCCTCTCCGATGGGGTCGGCTGCTTGACCCGAGGTGTGATTTTCCTGCTATCTTCATTCGCAGAGTGGATACGACCTTACCTGGGCCTCAAACTAACCTTACGGGGAGGTTCTGTTGTCTTCACTCGCTTTATAAAGGTGGAAACCGAGTCCTAAGGAGGATCAGACGCTTCACTCGGGTCGAATAGCTGGCAGGTGCCGGACCGTCCCGGGTTGTCCTGGGCTCGGACAGGTGACAAGCCCCACCGGTTGCCAAGCTCCGGGTTCCTCCAATCCTGCGCCTCTGCCCTCGCTTCGGCCCCACTTCCCCCCACTTCCAAACTCACCTCTGCCCACTCACCACGCCGGCGCGCTGGCTCGCAGCCTGCAGGGTGCGGCGCCCCTTCGGACTGTATCCCAAACGCCTTCCACTCGGTCCTGACTCCACGTCAAAGGCTCGCCGTTTGGAAACAAATACACAAAAGAAAAGCTTCCGTTCCCCGTGTCCGGCCCCACCCTGCCCCCATCACCCTCCTCCTCTCCCCTTTTCACCCAGAAGATAATTTGTCCCCCTTTTCTCCGTTTTCTCAACCCCATCTTCAGTCCCTGGGCCCCTGGCTTCTGCGCCCCGCTTTCCCAGGCCACCGTGTCCTTTCCACCTTCGTCCTGCTGGGCCTCTGCTGCCTTAGAAACCGGGGGGCCCTTCCTCGCCGAGGGGCTCTGATGACCCACGGAAACACTCTCCTGGTTTTATGCCTCGGATCAGTCCTGCTGGTTTCCTTTACGAACATTTCTTTCCAGCAGCTTCAGGACCCACCTTTCCCAACGGGTCAGCGCTACGCGAGCGGACCGGCAGGGAAAAGCACGTCCGCCAGCAGGGGGGGCGCTGGAGCCGGGCCCGGGCCCGCAGCACCCGCGGTTCTGACTCGCTCCCGGGTCCGGATCTTGCCAGAACCGCAGCGATCAACGCTCTTGGGAATGGACACGCCGCGGCAGACAGGGCGGGGTGGCCCATGTGCTTTGGATGCCAGGGGCAAGAGATAAATAAGGAACGCAGCGACCTCTGCTTACGCTGGGGCTCGTGTGACCCCTCGGTCTCAGCCCAAGACCTCCAGTGAACCCCGTTTGAGAGGCCCGAGCCCTGCAAAGTGTGATCCGAGAGGCGGCAGCAGGGTCAGGGAGACCCCGAAGGCGAGTCCTGCGGCGTCCCAGGCGCTCCGTGGAGCGGGGTCTCCCCCGCGCCCGCCAGACTCGCCCCGGGCAGGATCCCCTCTGGGGAGTCACCTTCCTGTCCGACGTGCGCTCCCCTCCGCTTGGAGCCAGCGGGGTTGCCGCGACCGGCTTGGGCGGCTCTTCGCTTCGGAGCGCGGGCTCGGGTGCCACCTGGTGGCCGCGGCCGTCACAGCGCCGGGCCGGGGCTCCGGGAGCCGGCCGGGCAGGGCCTGGTCTCGCCGCCGGTGCTCCGTCTGCCGCTGCCCTTCTCCGGAGTGGTCAGTGGAGTGTGAGCCGTGGTGGCCTAACCAGGGCGGCCCGCGCAGCCGCCGGAAGGCCAGCCCGAGAGCCGAGGCGCCTGCCGCCGCTCCGCCCTCTGCCTCCGAGCGCACAGGTGCTGGCGCCCGGGAAGGAGATCCGGCGCACGGCCCGGCAGGGGGTCAGGGCGGCTGGGGAGCTGCACGGCTGGCTGGCGGGTCTTCCCGTAGCCCTCCTGCGGGACCGTGTCCTGGGAGCGGGGAAACTGAGGCACGGCCGGACTGACGAAGCTGTCCAGCGCGCTGCAGAGACAGTGAGTAGAGTCGGGGCTCTCGTCCCGTTCTGGCTCCGAAGTATCTGGTCTTTATATTTTATAATTTTACGAACAGAACTAGCCCCACGGCCTCGGTGACTGTGTCCTTTCCGAGCGGGACCAGCCGGGCTCCGCAGGGCTCCGCACACGCGGCCACCTGCCCCTGCTGCCCCGTGCGTTCCCTTTCTCCCCAGCTGACGTGGGTCAAAGGCACTGGGACCTGCCTACCTTACCCTCTGATTTCTGAGGATAAACGGGGGAACTCTTAATAGGAAAATAAATTCTTCCAAAGGAAAACAGGATGCGCTGTGCGCCATGGATGGAACTTTCCAGAAGGCCGGTGTCAGAAAGAGGCCTTAGGAGGCTCAAGGTTCACTGTCCTCAGAGCCTGGAGGGGCCTCGGTTCCAGGGCCTGCCGGAAACTCGCCCAGGTCCTGAGGCTGGGAATTGAGCCTTTATCTTAAGCACCTTTCCTGAATTCTAATTGACCCACAGCGGCCTGCATGTGTGTGAGGTGTGCACGGCCTAAGCTTCGATCGAGTAAACCTGGGAAGCCATGGCCTCCTCGTGACGCTAAACACACCCACGTGCCATTAATTTCCTAGCCTCTCTTCGGGATGTCCCTCTCTGTCCCCAGGGCACTACTGACCTGCTTCCTGTCACTGTAGTTTTTATTTTATATAGTTTTATATAAATTGAAACTGACAGTACAGCCTCTTTTTGGTCTGGCTCTGTTCATTCAGCATAATTATTTTGACATCATTCACATACGTATGAGTTTTTGTTCTTTGTTACTATTGGGGGATAGATAGTTCTTTACACGGACGATTTATGCGTCTGTTCTCTTGGTGACAGACGTTTGGACCCCCGTTGGCTCCCAGTGTGCCCAGGTTCTGTTTTCTCTGACGTGGCTGTAGGTGGAAAATTCAGTGGGGTCTGTGTACCCCGCTTCCCTGAGTGGGTCCAGGTTTGCACCAGGTCTGAGAACACAGTACTCGGATAATACGTAATTGTATAATATGGATGGTACAGGGTATAAGGCTTTTCTTGTCATCACTGCCTAGCAATCTAGCATAACACGTATTTACAGAGTATTTATAAGAAGTGATAGAAACATAGTGAATATTTACGCTTTCTAAATGTTTATGGCGAGGAAAGCATCACCACGCCTCTTCCGCCGCACACGCCCCTCCCCTCAAGCGCACCCCCAACCATTCTTGCCGCTCCCCGAGGGGTGGAAGTCCTCTTTAGTGTCTTCACGGGGCGTCATAAAAACGTGGTCGAAGGCCAGAGGGTTAGCTCAGTGGTTCCGGCGCCTGCCTCGCAAGCGCAAAGTCCTGAGTTCGATCCCGGTAACCACATACAATGCTGGGCTGGTGACTCACACCCACCAGCAATCAATACCACATACCACAGTGCCAGGCGTGGTGGCTCACGCCTGTAATCCCAGCACTCGGGAGGCAGAGACAGGAGGATTGCAGAGTTTGCAGCGGCTTGCCTGGGCTACGTAGTGAGCTCAGAGCCAGCCTGGACTACAAAGCGAGACCCTGTCTCAAAAAAAAAAAAAAACGTGATCGAGGCTGCTGCGTCACACTACCAGCAGAAAGGCGGATTCATAAAAACACTGTGGTGCGTCCTTACCCACCATAGTCACATCGTGAGACTGGACTGTTCCCTAAAGTCAAAATGACCATGAAAGGCAAACAGTTTAGACCAATTCAGGACATCAAGGCCACGATGATAGCACAACTAAACTCAGAGAAGAAGCCCGCAGAGCTGCTGCAGACGGGGCCAGGAAGGTGGGAGAAGTGTGTTGGGGGGGGGGAGCGCTTTGAGAGATTCATGGCAATGTGACTTCCACTGTAATAATTCTTAAAAGAAAAAAAAAAGTAAGCATACACTCTATTTTTTTTATAACACCGTGCACATTGTGTTAGACATTCTAAGTAATTCAGGGATGATTTGGAGCACACAGGAGGAGGCACATAGGTTATATGCCAGTCCTGTGCCATCTCATATATGGCTGGAGCGCCCACAGGTGGCATCTACAGCAGATCCTAGATCCAAACCCCTGAAGACACCACGAGATATAGCTAATTCTGTTTGGGGTCTACTGTGAATAGCGATCCTGTGAGCCTGGTGTGCAGGTCTTTGTAATGGACATAAGTCTCCATTTCTTCTGGGTGGCAATAGAATATCTGAGTCACTAAGTCTCAGAATATCTGAGATAATTGTACGTTTAATTTTTAAGAAATGGCTGAGCTCTTTACAAAGTGATCGTGCCACTTGCCTACTAGCGGTACGTGAGAATTCTAGTTGGAATCAGTTGGGACAGTCAGTCTAGTCCATGTCTGACATTCCAACGGGTATAAATAGTATTTTGCTGTGGTTTTAATTTGTATTCTCTGAACCACTAATGACACCGGCAGTCTTTTCATGTGTTCATTAGCCATTCATATGTCTTCTTTAATGAAGCGTTTGTTGAAATCCTTTGCTCATTCTTACTATTTGAAAGTTGGCTTGCTTGTTACTGAGGATTATAATTTGGATTTTAGGGGTCTCCAAGGCCCCCGTACTATAGGCTGGGCCCCCAGAATGGCGCAATCAGGGGCCAGTGGATTCTTTACAGAGTGGGACTAAGGGGACGGGCCCCCGGTGACCGGGGTGTGGCCAACGGGGACCGTGGGGCTCTTCTCCTGGTCTTTTTGCTTCCTGGTTGTGAGGTGAGCGGTTTCACTACTCTGGACTGTGCTTCTTTGCCATGGCCCAAGCAGTCGGAGACTGAAAGCACCAAAATAAATCTCTTTGTAAATTAATGATCTCAGGTGTTTCGTTATAGTGATGGAAACCCCTGGCTCAGTGAGTTCTTCATATATTCCAGATCTGTGTATTTTATTCGCTATGTGACTTTTTCATTTTATCAGTGAACATGGACGTTGCTCAGTGGACATTGGACATTTTACATTTTAATGCATACAAACTTATTAAATTTATTTTTGGTGGATCATATTTTTAGTGTCATATGTTAGAGGTTTGACTTAACCCAGGATCACAGATTTTCTTCTATATATTCTTATACAGTTTTGTCTAATCTT
>PVIC010017942.1:0-32134 GCA_004025085.1 Thryonomys swinderianus
AAAAATTCCAAAACCTCAGAAATAATTATTTGAACTCTGACATAAAAAGCTCCCATATATTTCTGTCATTTTATTATGGAAAACTGTTTTTAAAAAGCCAATGAGCATTGGTTGAATTAACACATGAAAGATTAAATAATTTGAAAGGTATTTTTAAATAATCATAAGTCAATCACACATCTGTAAAAAATATTGTCCTTAAGTTTTATACATACAATATTTAAACATCATAAAATATTTGTGATAATGATCACCTCATTCTTATAATTTAGAAAATCCAGTAAGAAAGAGAAATCCTGGCCCCAGTTAGGATGTGAGAATTAAGCACAAGGGTAGTAAGGGCTTGAAATGTCCAGACCATACAATGAAGGTCCAGCAAGCTGCAAGACTCTTAATCCGTCAAGAACATTCAAACTTAAAAAAAAAAAATCCTTTTGTTTTGCATGTGTAAGTAAATGGCCTTTACTTCAGTGTGTACAAAACCATACATGAGTGACTTCTGTGCTTCTTACAAATAAATGGCAAAATCTTTAAAATCAGACTTCTGCAACACTCTCCTAGGATACTTACTGTTTATGTCACTGACCTAATGCTGAGGTGAGACATTAATTCATTAATACCACCACCTGAAGAATAAAGTTATGGCTCTGGTTAACCTGCCAGAATCCAAGAAGAAATATGTTTCCCAGAAGAACAAGAGTGGGTCGGAATGACTGGGATGGAAGAGGAGTGTGCACTACTGCTCCTGCGTGTCATCCGACAACCACATCTCCAGCACAGAAACCTGCCACACGTCTAGCTGGAAAATATCCACAATCCAGAAATCTAACCAAGAAGTCAAGGTCAGGAAACTCTGGGAACTAATGGCAACATTCAGACCTAAAGAATCTACACTATGGAGGAGAGGATGAGTCAGGTCCAAAAACCACAACCACACTTCTTACTACAATACTGTCACCTCCGTAACAGCTGCTTTGTCACCCGCTGACACTACTCGCGTGGGTAAGTCAACATCATATCCGCAAGGCTACGCCACTTCTCCTACTGTTGTTGTAGGGTGGACAGACATTCCTATACCTTCCTTTAAAAATGTTTATGTGCCTTGACTCTCCGAATGAATCTGACTGCTCAGTTCAAAATAGAATTTTTTAGTTAATCTTTGGCATTCAACCCTTCCAACTAGCCCTCAGATTAAGACAGTAAAAAATGGTTGCGGGCTTCCCTTGAAACAGGCAAATCCCTGGAGAGGATCAGCCCCCATTCTGCCCCTGAGTACGAGCTTCCTCATCTGCTGGGAAAATCCAACCTCACATGACCTTTCTCAGAATTCCATAATACAACAAATGGATAGTACTCGGGGCAGTACTGTGAGTATGGCAGACTCAATAAATAGTGGAATGAAAATCTGTAATACAAAGTTTCTTAATTGATGAACTCATTGCAGAGCTTGTTCTACTTATTTAACCTCAAGTAGTGTTTTCATTGACAAAACAATAATCCCATCAGTATGTCAGCTTGATAATAAACAACCCCCAAACAGTAAACATAATAGGTGAATAAAGATATGAGTTTGAGAGGATATGGAAGACAACGGGGAATTTTAAAGTAAGTGAAAATGATCCAGCTTGACCACAAAGTAATTCAGTTCCTCAGAGATGTCAGCCCTGAGCAGATACTGGGCTAGAGACACAGTACTTTGGTGGTGAACATGTGCCATCACTGAGAGGGCAAGTTCCTGGCTTCAGGTCCCAGAACCACAAATAAACAGCAGGAAAGGCCTGTGCTAAGGCAGCCAGGCCAAAGCCAAATTCTGACAAGTTACAAAAAAGAAAGAAGCCAGGCGTGGTGGCTCACACCTGTAATCCCAGCACTCGGGAGGCAGAGACAGGAGGATTGCAGGTTGAAGCAAAATAAGTCCAAGTCAGGGGCTGCCTCTAGGAGACGCAGGATAAAAGCCACTGTTTTACTCAATCTGGTGAAGAAGGCATGAAGGATGGTGCCCATAGCAAAACCCAGAAGTCTGGCAAAAAAAAAAAAAATGAGGCTTATGACTCAGGACTCAGCAGGCTGGGAAAACAGAATCCAAAGCCCACAGATACAGACAAAGGTCCGATCCTCCTCAAAGCTGCTCCTCTGAAATTCACCATATTAAGCTAATAAAGGCACCAAGTGAGGAGCAATATGGCCTAAATAAATGGAATGACATTATATCTCAAAATGTTATGATATTAAATGCACAGAACAGATTTGGATCTTGTGAACAAGGAGCACATTTTATTCCAGCAAATATAGTCCCTTGCCTGCACCACAAAATAAAATAAATATCATTCGCTGTTTTTCAGATAATAGCACACATTCATTCCCACGTCCAAATCAAACATATTCTCAATGTATTTAGTATGACAGACACTGCAAATGAGACCATCTAAATCCAGTGTTAGGGAATTAATGAGCTATTGATATAAATCTTATATAATTCATGGTGAAATGTGTCCTTGTACTCAACATCACTCTCACTGAATAGCAATGAATGCTTCTGATATGTGAAGTTAGTCATGGTTTATTTTCATTGTCATGTATTTTGACAACTCAGTGTGCTATTTTTCTGTGAGGAATCAGCTAAATATGAAGAGACCGAGTTGTTTCAGATTTGTATGTTTCCATACCTGCATCCTGAGTAAAGGAAAAACAGCACTACATGAAATGCGCACAGCATAAGAACAGAAAAAACATCTACATTGTACTTAAAATTTTCAAATTCTACTTAAAATAGGATTAAGTGTTGCCTGTTGTGTGCTCTTTACTCGACAGTTTGGAAGGTTTCCACAGATAAGTAACAACACAAATCATCGACAACCATCATGGCTCATAGTAGTCTTGCTACCAAATCACTGGTCATGATAAAATAAATGGTTCCAAATGCTTTCAAAAATAAAAATGACACATTTCACATAAGAGTATAAGTACTTAAAGAACAAGAAATAGGGCTGGAGATTTAGCTCAGTGGTTCCAGCGCCTGCCTAACAAGCACAAGGTCCCTGGTTCGATCCCTGCTAACTACATACAACAATATCAGACATGGTGACTCATGCCCATCTGCAATCAGTACCACATACCACAGTACTGGGCGTGGTGGCTCATGCCTGTCCTCCTAGCACTCGGGAGGCAGAGGCAGGAGGACTGCTGAGTTCAAGGCTTGCCTGGGCTACACAGTGACCTCAGGGGTAGCCTGATCTACAAAGTGAGACCCTGTTTCAAAAAAAAAAACAAAAAACAAAACAAGAAATAAATAAAATAAAATAAAATAAAATAAAATAAAATAAGAATAAAGAGTATCTATTTTGAGAAGATGTAGCTGTGTATATTCAATGGGCTTTGGAAAAGTACTTCAGCTGCTGGTAAACAGACTACACTACATAAAACAAAGACTAAATGGCCTTTAGTTGTCAACACTGCATGACTTCACTGATCTAAAACCTCCCTGAATTTGGCAAGAAGGTCAGATTTAGAACCAAGTGGGTTTGTATCCAAGTCTTTTAACTTCTGTTTAAAATGCCCTACAATCCATTTTATGTTTCCAAGTTTCATTCTATTAAACAAAGCTTAGAACAAAAATGAATTCAAACTGAAAAATGCTTCATAGCAGTGAGTGCCCTGAATACGAATATTTCAAATCTCCTCTATCTTTTTGGCAGTAAAAGAGGGAAACAAAATCTTCCATGCATGAGAAGAGAGAACTATAATAAAAATATATAGCTCTGTTGGCTTCTAAAATTATTAAGATGCACAGTTATACTTTGATGTCAAAGAATCTAGACACCAGCCTAAATATTTGATGGACATTCAGGCAAACTTCTTGTGTTTGTTATTTCTCATAAACCCCCTACCCTTCCGTTTCAAGTGAATGGCATGATCATCTTCCTAGCTGTCAAACATCTAAGTAACCTTAGACGCACGCTGATCAGGATGGATCCTTCTCCACCCCTCACCACAGTCTGTCCATTCGTCCTCCCCACTGCTGCACACCATGACCCCTTGAGCCTCAGCTGCAGTTTCTAACAGCTTCAGTGGCCAGTTCACGTCTTCTCCCCCCGAGTGCTCAGAACACACCACAGTAGGATGCTGCCGTTTTCTTGCTTGAAGTGACCAATGGCTCCCTCTCCGCTGTCTGGGCCTGCTCCTAAGACCTGCGACTTTTCTCCCATTACCAAGTGTGCACAGCAGCTGTACGCACTCTCTCTCTCTAGCACACTAAGCTAATCATTCCTCCAAAATTTGTTGTCAACTGTTACTCTATTTTCTCATAGTATTTCTCACCCTCAGATTTATTTTTGAAAGTTTAACTCAGATGTAATTCTCTCATGCTAAATAATTGCCCTAGTCATCATTCAGATGCTTTTATTTAAACAAAATTATAGTCAGTTGTCAACCAAGTTTTTTTCCCTTTTTTCTAAAACTGAGATTCAATTTTAAGCACAGGGAAGGAATTTTATTTACTTTCCAGCAATGTACAGACAAGGCATAGTAAGATTTTCTTAAATGTAAATGATTGAAATAGTATCTTTTACTAAGTACATTCATACATACATACACGCATAATAGTATGTTTTACTAATAGTCTATCAGAAGCAAAACTTTTGATAATTACAGTGAAGCAAATTATTTGTTGGAATTCAAATTATCCCTTTACTTAAAGTTTTTGTTCATAAATTTCACTGGGTAGCATAAAAATATTGTTAGACCAGAATATTACGACCATCATTTCAAACCATACAATCTAATTAAGTCACTCAGGAAAGAAAGCAAATTCAATGATTATGTTCCTAATCAGAATCGATACAATACCAGCAACAAAAGTAACTCATGTGAACTGAGGGCTTTAGAATTATCTAATTTGAAGAAGCTAGCTTAGAATCGGACAAAACTGATCCAATTCAATACACAATTACTGAACATCTACTCGGGAAAAGAGAATGCTGACTACGGCATGTCCATTCCATCACGTGTCCATTCCAGATAATCCAGACAAAATGAAAGCAAGGTAGAATACAGGAAAGCAATCAACAAGGAAGAAGATGGAGATCCAGGGAAATACAGGAGCCAGAGAGGCTGGGAATGGCGACGTATACCTGTACCCCCAGCACTCACAAGCCCTAGGTGGGGTAGTCACCGTAAACTGGAGGCCAGCATGGGCTCCCTGGAGAATTCATCACCAGCTGAGACTACGTGGGAAGAGCTTGTCTCAAACAGACAGACACAAAAAGCCATTTGCACGGAAATAACGGCATTACTGAGAAATGAGAAACTGTCCAGTTTAACTAAAGTGTATGCTTTGTGAGTGAGATTCTGGGAACTAACTAAAACACATTAATAGGAACTGTGGGGAGATAGGAAATACCAATATGAAACAAGACTGTCAGCTTTTCCATGCAAGAGAAATCTACAGGGCTATTTTGGGCCTGTAGAACATGCTGAATGACCAAGGCATTTAAAAGAACTTTGTGTAGAAGGAAACTTTACATGGAAATAAAGAAAATCAGAAACACAGGCACAACACAGGAACACAGATGAAACGGACATTATTTGTCTCGCGTTTGTGTGCAGCAACTGCAAGAGACAGTGGAAACAAAGAGTATATTGTCAGTCTAAATAATGATGTCATTACCAAAGAAAAACATGAAGTAAATACTGGTACGGAGACAGTGATTTTCTCAGAGTATTTCCAGGCAAAGGCATTGATCAGACATTTAAGGATATTGATCGGAGGTCAGAAGACACAGGATTATAGGGACCAATTTAAAAATTATTTATAAAGAGATTAAAATGGATGCGGCAAGAACAGAACAGTCTGACAAGAGGATGGACAGAGAGAAACTGCAAGCAAAGAGACATTTTATGAAATTATGCTACTCACTAGTTGCACCATACTGGGAAAATAATTCAACCTCTCTAAATCCTTGAATATTGCATAGATTAAAAAGCATAATGTGTAAACCACCAACCATATGTCTTCTTATATATTAGGCTCTCCATACTGTAAGTTATGTCATTCATTTTGTTGTGGTGAGAATGATGGTGGGCAATATAATTATCACTATTTCAACTATTACTAGGAGAAAAAGAGAAAAGGCACAGAATAAGAATTTAGAGTAATGTTCCACGATAAAAATTACATTATGATGGGTCAAGAGTAATAGGTAATTTATCATATGTATTCTCATCTCTAATGTTTCAAATAATAACTTAACTCCTACTGTCTGCAGATGCCAGTTTCTTATAAAAGTGGTGCTTTGAAGTAAAAGCTATATGGAATCTATTGACATAATTGTAAGAGAAGTCCCCTAAGGCAACAGATGGTACTTTAAAAACAGGCTTTTAATCACCTGTTACAAGCCTGGCCCTACCCAATTACTAAGTCCTTCTCCCAAACTTTGTCAGTTTCCAAAATCAACAGTGGAGCAAAAATGTTCTACATGCAAAAGTCATAAATTGTCCATCAAAAGAAATACAGGATATGTATATCATTGATGGGGTACCTGGAATTGGAAGGAATTACTGCACATGACTTACATATATAAATTAAATCTATATGTACGTATGAATATCCATAAGTGGAAATGTAAAGAGAGTGAAATGGTGAGATGGGGAGAAAAATATGGTAATATACAGTAAGTATACAAAGAACAGTGGTAAAAGATTTTCTGGAATTTGTACTTCAAGGGTCATCTTCTTTAAATAGAAAGCTATTTAAAAACCCAGCCAACATGGTATTTATGTTTCCTTAACAAGAAAAATGTCACCTGTGATTTATAAAAGAATTGTGCTCAAGCCTTACTTGAGAGCACACCTTGACAGCAGAATGAGCTGAGAGTTAGCTGCTCTGATCAAATGCTGTCTCTCATATTTCTAAGGCCTCTTTTTTCTTAATAACATCTAAGTACAGTGACCCCAGTGAACGCATCTCAGACACACAGAGAACTTTCCTTTATTAATCCACCCAAGTCAGGAAGTTTTAATTTAAGAGAGTACTACTATTCAACGACGTTTTCAGGAGTGACTTTATTTGGTACATAATTCATTGAATCCAGTATCTTCCACCCAGGTTTCTCTTTCCTTCAACTTATTATGCAGTGTGGTGTCTTCAGGCCTCTTCCCAGGGTCTTCACATAGCATGATTGTGCTAAATATTTCATTCACTCACGTATTCAAGGTGCAGTGACCTGCTATGCTCAATCACCTATTTACACTCAAGGTGCAGTCTTGATGTTGGGGACATAGCAGTGATAAAAGGTCAGTCTATGGAGCTTAAGACCACACGGAATCTAGTAAACTGATTTTTAAAAAGCAGCAAAGTGAGCCGGGCGTGGTGGCTCACGCCTGAATCCCAGCACTCGGGAGGCAGAGGCAGAAGGATTGCTGAGTCCGAGGCTTGCCTGGGCTACTTAGAGAGCTCAGGGCCAGCCTGAACTACAAAGCGAGACCCTGTCTCCAAAAAAAAAAAAAAAAAAAAAAAAGCAGCAAAGTGAATGAGTTCATTACTGACGGTGCACAGTGCCAGGAAGATAACATGACTTTGCTTCCTACAATTTACATTTTCACATGAAACATACCAGTCAAATTCCCAAAAGAGTTACTGAAATAGTCATACCCACTCCCTCTCTTACTCCACCGTAGCCACCTTGATCACTTCCTTGACGGTACATTTTACTTTATCACTTCATCAGAAAAACTGCTATAGGCAGACCATAACATGAATAATGTAACACTGGGTGTAAAGAATTCCAAGAGTAAAAACTAAGTTGCCAGGCGCTGAGGAGTTTCCCAGATACCTTGAGAAACAAGGCATGTAAACCTGAGAAAATAAGTAATAAAAATTGGTTAATATTGCTAACAAACTGAATATTTTGGCATTTTGTGAGGCTGAGGCAGGAGGATCTCAAAATCAACTCCAGTCTGGACAATGTAGCAACTTGTGGCCACACCCGTCTCCAGGTGCTTTCCCTTCTCTGTCTCTCGTGGTGGATGAATAGATTGTAATGGCCCTTTCAGAAACCATAGTGAAGCACAGACTCAGGTGCTGCAGGTGACACAGATGATGCTGATTATGCAAACCAATCAGACATTGCTAAATGCTACTTCCACCCTTGGGCCTGATCACACCCCGCAGCGAGCACTGCTCCCTCCCTCTCATCCAATCACTTCCCAAGCCACCCTATATAAATGCCTGTAACTTCCACCATAAAGGGGAAGACGCTTCTCAACCAACACAGAGTCTGGGGGTTGTGATTCTGCATCCCTGCTCAACCTCTGGAGGTAGTTAGACGACAGAGACGGTAAGGTGACCGGCCCTGGCCCCCTGGTTTCAATCCTCAGTACTACAAAAACAGTAATGATAGCACTGGTAACTAGCAGCTTTAGATTAAGTTCCGAATGGGAATGTGTGTCATAGGAATTCAGAGTATCGATAATATAGACAAATGGTCTTTAAACTGAAGTGCAAGTAAATGTCAGAAGTAGGAAAGGAGGAGAAGGAGGAGGAAAATCTGAGACAGAAAGCAAGAATGGAATGAAACTGTCCACAGTATGGCCTATCTAAGAGAAACCAGCAGTCAAGTGTGGTGGTGCATGCCTGTAATCCCACTGCTCAGAAGGCTGAGGCAGGAGGAACTTCTCAAATTCAAGCCCAGCCTCGAGTACATAGCAAGCCCTCTCTCAAAAAAAAAAAAAAAAAAGGCTGATAATGAAAACGTGTCTGCTGGAACAGAATCTTCCCCGGGATTTTGATCTGTATGCATCAAGTACATAGAAGCAATTCAGTATTTCTGAGGAGACTAGCATGCTGAAAGTGATTTTTTTACAATGAAGACCAGAGACCACTACACAGTTTGAGAATGGGAGAAATTTATATTTTTAGAAGGTCACAATGTCAACATAAACTCAAATAGCAGAACAACTGTAGCATAAGAAAGGGCACATACAGTACTGTGCAGGGATCAGAGTCAGGTGCCATGAATGATGAGTGGAGTAAGATAAGACAAAGGGATGTACCACACTTATAACCATTACCCAGAAAACAGCCACTGTCTGCCCAACTCCCAGTAAGATTATGGTACACAGTATTAAAGATTACTGTTGAATAAACAGGGAAGTAATGAAAATGTAAAGCCTACTTGAGGATGTTTACAAATTGTTAACACTAAGTCTATAATTTTTACAAGAGATTCTTTTGTAGTATTGTGTTTTCTATGGGAGCCTATTCACCTTCTCAAATCCCTGAATTAAAATTCATTCTAACACACTGTATTTTCTACTTTTGGATCAATGATTAGGATTCTTTTCACCTCAAACATGTTTATAATTTCAGAGGGAGCTATGTTTTCTCAAATTCATCTTCTACTGTCTACTTTTACATTCCTTTAAACATTATCTAGCTCCATATTTGCTGTAAACCTTAGATATCTATCCCCTAAAAAACCATAAAGTCAGTAAGTGCTAACAGTCTATTCACAGTTCACAGTTCCAAGGTATGCCAGGAAATTCTAAGTTTTCAGCAGTTATTAACTATTTTGTCAGTAAATGTTACCATCATAACTTTCCGAAAACTGACCTCGGTTCTGCAAGACTTGCTTTCCTGTTACTTTCACATCAGGATTACCATCAAGTTTTACACCACTCTGCCTTTCAGTATATTCCCTCAACCTTGGATAATAGCCCCTGAAGCTGAGTTTCCAAGCACTTGATTTTTTCTTTTGTGAATTTTTTCTAGATTCCTCTTCTATACTTTAGTAATAGTTCTTACACATGAGTCTCTTGAGAAACTTACATGCTTCTTCAACTACATATCTGTAAATCTTTTCAAGTCAACTGTGACCTTCCCCTACTAGAAGGAGCTCCCTGAGACTAGAAACTGTTCACTCAGATTTATACTGTCAGTGATAATAGAGAAAACTAAGTTATGTAACTATTCATGGATTAAATAAGTGAAAAGATACATAAGAAACAAAAATGAGCTTGTTTGTGTAAGAAATAAAATACAAGGTTCTTTTTAGAGTAAAGCATTAATTGAATTACATATTCATACATATTTTCTATGGATATAATCAGAATTTTAAAATATTTCAAAATTCAAAGAGAAGGCCAGGCGTGGTGGCTCATGCCTATAATCCCAGCACTTGGGAGGCAGAGACAGGAGGATTGCTGAGTTTGAGGCTTGCCTGGACTACATAGTGAGCTCAGAGCCAGCCTGAACTACAAAGCGAGACCCTGTCTCAAAAAAAAAAAAAAATTAAAAAGAAGCAAAAGCAAATTACAGGTGTCATCTCTAATTTTTATACACATCAAAAATTCTTAAAACTAAAGTACAAAATGCTAAGCACATGATGCACTACTACAGCACAAAAGTAGTAGTAAACAAGAGCTTTTAGCCCTGTGAATCAAACTATTTAGTATTTATCATCTCTCATTTGATTGCATAAAAAACAAAATCAGTTATTTCTGTCTTATTCACACCAAATGTAGCTGTTCAGTATATCAGGTCTATAAGAATTTACATATTAATTTGTAGAAAAAAAATCTTACGTTACTAAAAAAAATGTTTATTATACAAGGTCCAAAATTGTGTATATCTCACATTAGGAATTCATTTAATTTTACACATATTTTCAAGTATAATAAACTGTATGAAATTAAAAAATAGTTATTTTGTTTATTTCTGAAAAACAATAAAAACCAATGTGGAGATGACACAATGTAGTTATCAGGAACAGCAGAAGTATAAAGGATGAAAGCATTCATAAAATGGGATGTATTCACTCATGTTGTCTTTATCTGATAGATCACAATCATGCACATATATGTAACTTAAAATGTAATTCTCAACTGATTCATTTTCTACACCCAATACTTAATAGTATGTAACTTATTAGTACATCTGAAAGACATGTGAAAATGCAAGTTTATACATTTATTTCTCAGAAATGTACAGGAATGAACATATGCAGACTGAAAATCCATAATTTTCTTGGATTTATGTTAAGTCTAAGAATAATCATGATTAAGTCAGTATAATTCCAAATCTATGAACAAATAACTGTACATTTTAAATATATGAATGTCAAAAATGTAAGTAAGGGTGGGCAAAAATGTAAAACAGATCTAGAAGTATAACTAACTCAATGGTAGAGTGCTTCCCTACCCTAGCATGCAAAGGGCCCTGATATTAAACTTTTCCTCTCTAATATTCACTTATGATTGATTTTTTCTGATCAAGTAAAAAAGGTTTAAGTTTATACATTGTAAAAACTCTTTAGAAATAAACTGCCTAAAAAATCTATTAATATTTTATACTACACAAATTGTTAACAAACATGCAACAGACTACACTTCAACCAGAACAGAACTAATCACTGGAAATATGAACTTGTTTAGGTCAGTTGTACTTATCATTAGTATTTTCCCTGAAGAGTTACTAGTGGTTACTAAGCAAAGTCAGTAATATACAGGCAAACTGAATCTTTTTCAGTGTTATGTCACATAGAAGACTATTAAATGGCCCAGTATTTATAAGGTTTGTAAATGGAATTCAGAAATATACCAAAAATATTTACCAGAGTCTAATATTAAAATGACTACCTTGATGCTTTAAAAATTTTACTATATAATTGTATGAGAAGTAACCACTAGTAACTCTTCAGGGAAAATACTAATGATAAGTACAACTGACCTAAACAAGTTCATATTTCCAGTGATTAGTTCAGTTTGAACTTTGAAAATAACCCAGTCTAATTGCATAGTTTTCAGTAGAGACGTAATGAATTGGAAGTATCCTTTGGTATAATTTCACCAGCAATTTTATGAAGAATGGACTGTCAGGGGACCACAGAGGATGCCTAAGACCAGGTAGGAGGCTGAGGCAATTGTCCACGTAAGAGATCACATGTTTGAGTTATACATGTAGGAGATGATGAGAATTGCCTACAGAAATACTTCACATCAAGAGGTAGAAATACAGAAAATATGCAGGCAAAGGGCTTGCCAAATCTCTACACAGGAAATTTGAACCAACTTTTCTATTTGTACATTAAAAATAAGGGCATAGGCTTTCATTAGGAAATGTACTGATGTGGAAAATCATTACATTACAAAGAAGCATAAGTATCTTGTGAATGTTGAAACTGAAGCAAAATAATGGAAAAATCTTTACTTTTTACCTACTGTAAAGTCTAGACAAAATATCTCCTACAACAACGAAAGCAGTAAGCCCTAAAGGTCTATGTACTCATGATTAATGCTTCGTAGAAATTTCACACAATTATTTTCTCTATTGCATATGTATTGATCAATCTTAAATCTCCATCTCCATTTTCTTTTTTGCTTTCCCAAGGTTATTAAAAATCAAAGAACAGAAAAAATTACATAAAAAGTGTCAATTTTAACTTCCACATTGTCTGCGCACCAAAAAATTCTAAACATGGTATCTCTTTGTTAGACCTGTAGCGCACGGCCCCATGGCAGCCAGGCCAATGCGTCTGCCCCCGGGATGCAGCGAGCACTGTCCAGAGCCGTAGCCCTCCGCGCTGCCTGCGGCGGGGTTACACTCAGTATTGCCACCACACAGAGATTAGTACGTGCCTACAGGTTGGCGTTTATAAACACTCTTTATCAACAGGCCCATAATTTAAATCTTTTAAATATTCCCGGTGACTGCAATCACCACAGATACAGACCCTGTGGCCAGCGCGCAGGCGCAGGCCCCAGCGCCGCCACAGGCCTCTCGGCTCACACGCCCCGCGGCCTCGGCCAGCGGAGCTCGCCACGGACCTGCTGCTGCCCCGAGCCAGGGGGTGCCGGCGAGCTCCCCACCGTGGAGGGGCGTATGTGAGACCATGATTCTAATGGTCTCTAGATACAAAGGACGGAATACGCTTAGAATAAAAAACCAATGTTCCACTCACCGTTCTCGAACCGGGCAGAAAGGTCTTAGAAGCTTTGCTATGTGGTGGGGCGGCCTCTCGGGCTGGGACTCTTCACCCTGGCTCTGATGGGAACGTGCAGGAGTGGTGGCCGCTGAGGGGAGCCGGAGCACCCCGTACCCCAGAGCCAGAGGAGCTCAGGGAGCAGGTCCAGGCGGCAGCGGCCATTCAGTCAGCAGTGTGTGGAAAGAACTCCCCTCCCGCCAGCAGCCAAGACAGCAGTGCCGGGATATGGCGGTGCCGGGATGTGCCGGTGCCCGGATGTGCCGGTGCCCGGATGTAAGAGGAGCTGAGAGAACCGTCAGGGTTTGGGAGGAAACTGCACACGGGACTTTGCTTCAGTGGCAGCTGCCTATTGGCCATTCCACTCAGAGGCAGCCTAAGCACAGTGTGGAGTTTCATGACATAGATACAGTATTTCCAAAATAGGAGAGAAGTCAAATAGAGTAGAAAGCCAAACTTGAAAAGACATGAAGAACTTGAAAACAAAGAGGAAGGAAGCAAATGTATTTCCTAAAACTAAAGGGAAGGTATGTCAACGTTTCAGAAAAAAAACATAAGGTGAATATTCCTCGTGCTTAAGAAAGATAAAATACAGGAGCTGGCGCTATCTGCAACCTCAGGGCACCCCCCACTCTGCCGGGAGCTCTGTGGAGACAGACCATGCAAGACAAAAGTCGAGGGATATTTCTTTTTAACTAATCCATTTAGCTCTGTATATACTCGTTGCTGATTTTGATGTTGTTGTTACTCTTTTAATTCCTTCATTTTGAAATACATATTTTTTTCTTATTTTCCTACATTGCTGGCACTAAATCTGCCCAACTTTCTGGGTTTTTGCTCTCACTATTGCTTACATCTTTATAGAAAAGGGAAGCTACCTTCTCCTTTGCCATCTACTCCTATTCACCTCTATTCACCTCTTGTCACCACAATCTCTCCTACCTTCCTGTCAGAATCAGTACCCAGAAGTAAAAGATTCTTAGGCTGCCCTACTTCTTCCTCTGTGTTTTTACAAGAAGGTGTGCAAAGTCTCCAGTGGTCTTACAGCATACAGTTGGCACTTATATATGTGCTTTTAGCTTCTGTTAGCCGCTGGCATAAATGAGGTTCTCAAGATCTATGTGATCTTTATAAATCTGCTAACCACATTTCATTCTCCTTCTGTCTTCCTGCCTCACTAATTCCCCAGGGACTTTTTATCCCCCAAAGGTTTCTGAGGGTATGTTTATGATGTGCATGTTCTATACACATTGCTGATTAATTCTAAATTTTGGCATATGGACTTAGAGGTGACTCATGAGTTCAAAGTCTTCAGAATAGAAATTACCAAAACTTTTCATTTCATTTACTGTGTTTAATACTGATACTGGGATTGACTATATTATGGTAACAAAGATGATGTGATAATTCTGTTTAACTATCTCCCATGATGTGTCAGAACTGAGAGCTCTCAAGGGTCACTACAGTTCCAAGGTGCCACTTCCAAAGGGTCCCAGACAACAGAAAGAAAGAGACTTGCAACAAACATTGCTCTGGCATCAGACAAAAAAATTAAACAAATAACATTAGTAACAACAAAAGAGTAGAAATGAGAAAATATTAAAAAAAAAAAAACAGACACAAAGATCACCACCACAGGGAAATGCAGAGAAAAGGGAAATAGAACAAATTGAAGCTCAAATACAAGGTCTTTTTGAGATGGTAACTAAAGCAGATCTAGCAAAATGGAAATCAGAACTCATCTCTGAGATCAAAACAGAGATACTGTCCACAGTGAAGGTCATCATTAAAGAAGAGATCAGTGAGATGATAGAATCCAAGACAGCAGAAGCAATGGAACCTTTTAAACAGCTCCAAGCACAGCTACAGGCAATGATGAAGGAGAACAAAAGTTTGTGAAGTAGGATGAAAGAAGCAGAGAACCAAATCTCAGACCTACAGGACAGCATAGCAGCCAATGAACAGGAAAGACATAATCTACGGAAAAGGGGTAAGGGACTATGAGAAAACAATCCAACTGCTTCTAGATGACTAAAAGAAAAATAACATAAGACTGATTGGAGTCACTGAGGAAGCAGAAGACAGTGCAAACGACATGAAAAAAACTGTTGTCAGAGATAATAGCAGAAAACTTCACAGGAAAAGAATTGGACATACAGATTAATGAGGCTTACAGGACTCCAAAAGGCCATAACAAAAATATCTACACCTAGACATATTATTATAAAGGTTCCAGATATACATCAAAAGAATGAAATACTGAAAACGTGAGAGAAAGGAAGAAAACCACCTACAAAGGGAAGCAGACTTTTCAACACAAAACTCTCAATGCAAGGAGAGCCTGGAGGGAAGTTTTTCAAGCACTGCAGGAAAACAACCTCCAACCTAGACTACTATATCTTGCAAAAAATTCTATCTTTTAGAATAGACGGGGAAATAAGATACTTCATGATAAAGAACACCTGAACAATTTCACAAATAGAAAACCTGCACCCCAAAACATTCTAAAGAACATCTTGGAAAAAAGCACAGAAAACTACATACCCAAGAGACTCAGCAAAGTGAACTCACTGGGGCAAACAAGAAACTACATGGAAAAGGGGAAAAGCAAGGAAGAAAAGAACCAAGAAGAGGGAAACATGGCAGCTCTGAATATGTCCATATCAGTAATAACCATTAATGTCAATGGACCCAATAGGCCAATTAAAAGACACAGACTAGCAGGTTGGATCAAGAAGCAAAATCTTACAATCTGCTACATACAGGAAACAAACCTAATTCAGGAGGAAACCCAAAGGCTTAAAATAAAGGGTTGGAAAACAATCCTCCACACCACGGGAAACTGCAAAAAAGAAGGAGTGGTTATCTTGTTTGCAGATACAATAGATTTCAAATCCAAACCGATTAAGAGAGATAAAGAAGGTCACTATATTCTTCTCCAGGGAACTATCCAAGAGAAAGAAATAACAATCATAAATATTTATGCACCAAACTCTAATGCACCAAAACATATAAAACACACATTAGTGGACATAAAGAACCAGATAACCACATACAATAGTAGTAGGGGACCATAATACTCCACACTCACAAATTGACAGATCAACTGGACAAAGAATCAATAAGGAAATACTTGAGCTAAATCAAACTTTTGAGCAAATGGACTAAATAGATGCCTACAAAATATTTCACCCTACAAAGTCAGAATATACATTCTTCTCAGCTGCTCATTGATCATTCTCCAAAATAGATCACATCCTATTTCATAGAACAGGCTTACATAAATGCAAAGGAAATGAAGTTATCCCCTGCTTACTATCGGATCATAGTGCCTTGAAACTGGAGCTGAATAGCAAAAGAAATTCCAAGATGCTCACAAACACATGTAAATTGAACAACACTCTGTTGACCAACCAATGGGCCACAAAAGAAATTAAAGAAGAAATTAAACAATTTCTACAACTAAATAACAACCCCGGTACAACATACAGGAATTTATAGGACACAATAAAAGCAGTTCTACGAGGGAAATTCATAGCAGTGAATGCCTAACTCAGAAAATAGAGCAAACTCAAATAAACAACCTAATGATGAACCTCAAACTATTAGAAAAAGAGGAGCACAACAAATCCAAAGGTATTACTAGAAAGGAAATTATAAGGATCAGAGCAGAAATTAATGCAATGGAGAAAAAGAGAACAATACAAAGAATTAATGAATGGAAGAATTGGTTTTTTGAAAGGAAAAATGAAATCGACAGACCCTTAGCCAACTTTATCAAACAAAGGAAGGAAAAGGCTCAAATCCGTTTTATGAGGAATGAAAATGGGGAAATCACCACAGATTCAGTGGAAGTCCAAAGGATAATAAACACATATTTTGAAAATTTGTACTCCAAGCAGATGGAAAATCTAGAAGAAATGGATAGATTCCGAGACACAGATGAACTTCCAAAGTTGAATGAAGAGGATATAAAAATGTTAACAACCCAATATCAATCTGTGAAATTGAAAATGTAACAAAAAAACCTACCAACAAAGAAAAGCCCTGGTCCTGATGGCTTCACTGCTGAATCCTACAAAACTTTTAAAGAAGAGTTAGTGCCACTACTTCTCAATCTTTTTAATGAAATCAAAAGGGAAGAAGTACACCCCAAATCATTCATTGAAGCAATCATCACCCTGATTCCAAAGACAGAGAAAGATCCAACCATAAAAGAAAACTATAGGCCAGTATCTCTAAGGAACACTGATACAAAAATCCTCAATAAAATACTGGCAAATAGAATACAGTGAGTTATCAAGAAAATGACACACCTTGATCAAGTCAGATTTATCCCAGGGATGCAAGGCTGGTTTAGCATACATAAATCAATAAATGTAATATACCATATTAACAGACTCAAGGACAAAAATCATATGATCACCTCAATAGATGCAGAAAAAGCATTTGACAAAATCCAACTCCCATTCATGATCAAAACCCTCCAGAGAATCAGAATAGAAGGACTTTATCTCAATCTAATACAAGCTATTTACAAGTAACCAAGAGCCAGCATCATACTTAATGGGCAAAAACTGAAACCTTTTACACTAAGATCAGGAACAAGACAAGGATGCCTGCTGTTACCACCCCTGTTCATTGTAGTGCTGGAAACATTAGCCATAGCAGTCAGACAGGACAAAGATATAAGAGGAATAGAGATAGGAAAGGCAGAAGTTAAACTGTCATTATTTGCTGATGATATGATACTCTATCTGGAGGATCCTAAAAACTCAACCAAATGACTGCTAGACTTAATTGCCAAATTTAGTAGTGTTGCTGGATACAAGGTTAACACTCAGAAATCAACAGCCTTTGTCTACACAAACAACAGACTCACTGAAAGAGAAATTGGGGAGTCAATCCCTTTCACAAAAGCACCCAGAAAAATGAAATATCTAGGAATCAACCTAACAAAGGAGGTGAAAGACCTGTACTCTGAAAACTATAGGACTCTGAAAAACAAGATAGAAAAGGATATCAGAAAGTGGAAAGACAACCCTTGTTCCTGGGCAGGGAGAACTAACATCGCCAAAAGGGCTATACTCCCACAACTACTATACAGATTCAATGCAATTCCAATTGAAACTGCAACACTACATTTCACAGAGCTAGAGAAAATAATACAAAAATTCATCTGGAACCACAAGAGACCTAGAATAGCAAAACCAATTCTAAGCAACCACAACGTGGCAGGCGGTATTAAAATCCACAACTTAAAGCTCTACTGTAAAGCATTAAGTGTGATAAAAAACTGCATGGTACTGGCAAAGTAACAGACCCGAGGACCAGTGGAATAGATTAGAAGGTCCAGACACAACCCCAGATACACTAAGCCACCTCTTCCTCAATGGAGGAAAAATAGCCTCTATATCAAATAATGCTGGAAAAACTGGGCTTTAACCTGCCAAAAACTAAAGCTAGACCTATCTCTTTCACCATGTACAAAACTAAATTCACAATGGATTTGAGACTTAAACATCAAAACAGAAACAATAAAACTGCTGCAAAACAGGTTAGGTAAAACTCTTGGAGACATTGGCTTAGGCAGAGATTTTATGAATAAAACCTCTATAGCACAAGAACTAGCAGAAAGAATCAACAAATGGGAGCTCATCCTACTAAAAAACTTCTGCAGAGCAAAACAAGTCACTGGCACTGCTAAAAGCCAACCAACAACATGGGAAAAAATCTTTACTAGTTGTTTATCAGACAAAGGGCTATTATCTACAGTATATAAAGAACTTAAACAGATCAGCCTCCCCAAGTTTAAAGACCCAATTCAAAAATGGGCATCTGAAATGAATAGACACTTTTCAGAGGCAGAAGTCAAAGCAGCTAAGAAGCACATGAAGAAATGTTCAACATCACTGGTCATTTGAGAGATGCAAATGAAAACAACACTGAGATTTCATTTCACTCTACAAAGAATGGCTGCTACTACAAAATCAACCGACAATTAATGCTGGCGAGGCTGTGGGGAGAAAGGAACCTTTCTCCACTGCTGGTGGGATTGCAGACTTGTGCAACCATTGTGGAGATCTGTGTGGAGATTCCTCAGAAAACTAGGACTAGAGGTCCGATTTGACCCTGCTATCCCCCTGCTAGGAATATACCCAAAGGAATTTTAAAAATCACATTGGAAAGACAGATGTACACCCTTGTTCATAGCAGCTCAGTTCGTGATAGCTCAATCTTGGAAACAACCCAAATGTGCATCAACTGGAGAGTGGATAAAGAAGATGTGGCTAGTACTCGCTTTGGCAGCACATATACTAAAATTTGAAGAAGATGTGGCTTTAAAAAAAAAAAAGGAGTATTATTCTGCCATAAAGAATAAGATTCATTCATTTATGTGAAAATGGTTACACCTGGAGGACACATTAATAAGTGAAATAAATAGATCACAGATAGGCAAATACTGGATCTTCTCTTTGATATGAGCATCTGTAGATGTAAATGATCTTTAGAAGGTATGACAGTCTTTGTAGAATGGGAAATTTTCAAAGGAAATTTGGTGTAGGAAGATAATGTGGGGAAGGAATAAATATGATTATGAAAGAAAATAAAAGAGCATGTATATAGGGCATCGGGAGGTGTGGGTGGGTAGGGATGTGAGTAAAAATGAGAATTAACTTGTGTCATATACTGCTACAAATTCCCCAATGTTGTGTGTGGTTGTGAGATGTATATAAAATGTACCAATAAAGAATTCATTTTTTTTTTTGAGACAGGGTCTCGCTTTGTAGTTCAGGCTGGCCCTGAGCTCACTATGTAGCCCAGGCAAGCCTCGAACTCAGCAATCCTCCTGCCTCTGCCTCCTGAGTGCTGGGATTACAGGCGTAAGCCACCATGCCCAGCAAGAATTGAAATTTTTAAAAAAGATATAATAAAACTTTAATAATATAAACATTAAAGCTTGAAATAAATGAACTGATACATTAGGAGAAAATGCTCCACACAATTCTGAAATAAAATAAATTTCTGACATCAAAAAACCATTTCCTTGAAAACACTTCACCATTAGATTCAATCACTACATATTTTACACACTACACCTTTTGTGGTAAACTAAACTTCACATAATTATTAAATTTGTGCCAGTGCTCACTTTGGCAGCACATATACTAAATTTGTGCCAGGTAACCATCTATTATAGGCTGATAATACAGAAAGGAATAAGACAGACATACTTTAAATATTAGGTTCTGTAATATAACAGAATGTACATAGAGATAAACAGATACAGAGCACTGAAAATATATATGAAGTACATAGTGAAGTACAAGGGCCAACAGAATGTCAAAAATACAATTTTTACTTTTCCTTTCTCTACATTTGTGTCTAGAATTGCCACTTGCAAATGTTAAAATATAAAACTACAATGGCTCCTAGTTTTATAGTCTCTTGTCTTTACAGTTAAAGCCTGGATGGGAGAGGGAATGGTAGCACAGGGAGAGGGAGAGGGAGAGGGGAAGGGCAGGGGAAGGGGGAGGGGAGGGGGAGAGAGCAGACAGGAGAAAAGAGGAAAAGAGGATCAGTAAGAAAAGTTAACATATCCTTTACATTTTTATTTAATTGCATGAAAGATATGGAATGGACTAATAATTGATGAGAAAGGCAGAAGTATGTCATGGGAAAAAAAGTCACATCCAGGCTATTATGGCATAAGAATCTGAATTACTTTTTGCCTTTACAGTTATTATCAACAATGCTTTATGACATCCCCAGAAGCATAAAAGTGGCAGCATAATTTCAAGTATATCTTGAAACAAGTCAGTATGATGGAACGGGTTCAGAGAATCAATTGATTTATATCAAACAAAGCAAGAAATTCTGAAAAAATGTAAAGTAAGTTCCAGTAGGCCAAGTTTATTGCTATTAATAATTAGGGAAATAGAACTTACTCTGTGCTGGATTCTTTGGAAACAAAATATGCATTGACTTGGTGGCTCTGACTGACCTAGGAAAGTAGCTGCTGTTGCACCCAGAGAGAAAACCGAAGCAGTGATCAATTCAGTAACTCACGCAAGATTTCTTACATCCAAAATACTATTGAAATTGCTATTGCATATTAACAGCTTAAATTATTTTTGAAATTTGTTATGAGATTCTTGTAGAGAAATACACAAGCTAGTACTGCATTCGACGATATGATGTAAATATTTTCCTTTCTGAAGAAGGCCAAATACTGATCTTCATCCTCAAACATTCTTGTTTTAGTCTACCCCGGTCCTTTCTGAGATGGTGGCTTCCAAAAGAAATGGTAAAGTCCAATGCATCGCTTTGATACTTAGCTTGTTCTCCATGCAGTGCTCTAACGCCGATGGGCAAAATTCTGCCCACAAGATCATCTTAAAGCCATGGGATCCAGTGGAACTTGCTGGAGGTGGGAGCAAGCTGGTTACCCAAGACAGAGCGCTCTCCAGAGGAAGAACTGGCCTGTATCTCAGTAGCTCATCTTCCACTGGAGTTCAGACTTTGAGTGACAGCAGCTTTGCATGACAAAGGAAAAGGCACCTCTGTCCCCCAAGAGCAGCCTGGGTTGACAGCTGTTGCTGTCAGGTGCCCCTCACCTTTACGTCTTGTCTCATACAGGGATTGTTCAAACACCTTAAGGATCCTAGTTCATGGTCAGTGCAATTTACCAGGTTCCTCACAGGAACAGACTGTTTCAGTGACATAATCTACACAGAGTCCTCCCCCATGTGAAACTCTTCCCTTTGGTCACAAGTAAGGTAAAGTCAATGATGCAATATTGATGACAATGATGACAATGGTCATAATGACAAGGTACAGTCAAAAGACGCAGCTATTTATCTCACACTGGCTATGGATCACACTTTTGGGAAAAAGTTTAGAAGTACAGAAAGAGAATGGATATTAATGCCCACCTAAACATCAAAAGCACTGACCACAGAAGTACTTAGAACTAATTACTCTTTAAATAACCACTTTGAAGCTTTCCTTGTGTTATGCTGTCACTTGTCTGCTTTCTACAGTAACAAATTACTCATCAGGATATATGATAATACCAAAATATCAGATATGTAGTACACTCAAAGGAAAATATTTGAATTCTACAGAGTCAGTTATGAGTAAATTCAATTTCTCATATAATAATAATATAAGGGACATTATTATTCAAGGGACATTAAGAAATAATGCTCTTCTTTTCAAGGCATAAACAAAGAAAGAAATTAGGTACATTATTTTCTCTAGTTTTATTTATTTAAACATGTATTGCAGTCTATTGATTGTTGGTTTTAAGTACAAGCAATATTAAAATGTACATTTCAATAGGAATAAAATACATTGGCTAAAAGAAGGAGAAATGAAAATAAATTTTCATTTGAATTCAATATTGTTAATGCAAGTTGCATGTACACAGCTTTAGTCTTCCTACAGAGGTTGTACTCTAAATTGAAATGTCATTGATATACTTTTATAAATCAGAAGTGCTAGCTCATGTATATTTTATTTTCTCTACCAATCCTTTTAGGACATAATTAAATGCAAACAAACAGAAAAGAACTAACTCAAATCAATGTGTCCTTCTGAATGACATATCCTTCATACCTGCAAAGCCATCTCATCAGCTAGACTGTTGCACTCATACTCATAAATTTGACAAGGTTGGTTGATTCCCTTCCAATCCCATTTACATTTAGAATCTGTACCCATAGAAGATATTTTTCTATTAATTTATAAAGTGCTGCGGTTATGATGAAAGGCAAAATTACCTGTTTGCTTCCAAAGCACAAGTTAATATTTTGATTATCTTTGCCTCTCATTGTTGATGTAAAGCTTTTGAATACAAACCGAGATGGAGGACAACTCCTGTTCTGTTTTAGCAGACAAAACGTTCAGTTAAAATATTGCAAAGCTGTCAATGGAATCATCTTTCATTAGGGCCACTTAAGCCAATATATGGATAAAATGATTCATTACTTCAACTCTACAAGCTATTATTTCTAATTAAAATCTATCCCATAAATACCTATTTTATTATGACATCTGTATGGTAAATAAATTCCAGCTATCAGTAAAATACTCACCAAGGAAATTACCTTAAAAAATTACTTCATTTCCAAGTGTCTCTTCCTAATTAAAATGGCTATATCCCATACATATTTCTGAACGGCGATTTATAATAACTTGGAGCCTCTGAATATTCAATACTTTGGGAGCCCAGTGCCTTAATTTCTTAAATCAGACAGCATGCACAATACAAAAAAAAGTTAACCATTTCTGGCCTTTTGCAAAAGATGTGCATGAATATTTATAAAGTACCTCATGTTAAAAAAGAAAATAAATAAGCCAACAAAACCCCATCAATAATTATTCCATAACTCTAAGCTATTGCGGTCAAAGGCAAAACAATTCTATGATATCTACTGTAAAATTATTACATGTGGTGATTTGGAACATAAAAAGATATAGAACACAAAAGCCCAAATACCAGTGAATTCTCCAGTGTTTCCTTTCAGTTCAGATGTGTGTGGCTGTCTGTCATGTTTCACTTTTCAGCTAGCTTTTGTCCACCTTTCTCTTCTGGGCAGACAACACGGTCGAAGGTAAAGACACTGAGGGCTGTGTTTCTTCAGATACAAATGTGAATATTTACCATGCCATTTATATGCAAATCAGGCAAAAGGTTCCTTTAATAAATTTACAGTTTTCAAGTTTCAATTACCTACCAGTGTCTTTAATTTCTCAACCTGAAATGGTTTGTATTCTCTAACAATACTGTGATTGTTGCCTCGGCTAACGAAACTGTAAAGAGACACTCTAGTCTGTGTTCTGGAGATAAGGAAAGGAAGGCTTGTAGTTTAGTTAGACCTAGGGCTATGGCCAGGTCTAATTATCAATACCTAAGAGGAGCAATATGTAGAACAGATTGTATTACTGAAAAATTATCCCTTTTAATAACTCATAGCAATATGGATTTAAAATACAAATATGTGTGTATGTAAACGTACACGTGCAATCTGGAATATAACACAAAAAGAGATCTGGAACATACTCTATTACTTCAAATCGGTACCTATAGGTAAAAATACAACTTACATTGCATATAGCTTTTCACAAACATGAATTGATTTAATTCTTGTAATGTACTGACAAGGCAGCCACTACTGTAATTCCAACTTGGGTGACTAGGAAACTGGAGGCAGCATGATATAATGACACCAGTTCAGACAGCTGAGAAGTGGCACCGCCACACAGCAAACTCCTGACTGTGGCTCCTGCCCTGATGTTCCATAGACTGTCTCTCAGATTTTAATGTGAGCTGGATTTTTTGACCCTTGAATCACTTCAGATATAAATTTGTTGATTATTTTTCTATGACACCGTCTTCCCTTTTTGTAAGTTTCCTCTTAAACTGTGGATTAATGTTAACTCTTGTCTGCCTGCGCTACCACTCCTCAACCCCTACTTTTCATCAAACAGGTCCTGAACCTAAACCCTTTCTATTCTGTGTGGCTACATCATAAATATCACATCGACTCTATCTCTCATTAGCCAGGTGCTAGGTTTTAAATCTAAACCAATGAATTTCTTTTTCTTTTTCTTTTTCTTTTTTTTTTTTTTTTTTTTTTTTTTTTTTTTTTTTTTTTTTTTTTTTTTTTTTTGAGACAGGGTCTCGCTTTGTAGTTCAGGCTGGCCCTCAGCTCACTGTGTAGCTCCGGCAAGCCTCGAACTCAGCAATCCTCCTGCCTCTGCCTCCCGAGTGCTGGGATGACAGGCGTAAGCCACCACGCCTGGCTAAACCGATGAATTTCTGATCACAGAAGGAAGAGCACAAACACAGGAGTTCAGAAGCCTAACAAGTCTGAACCCCTTACTGGCACGATGCCTCCCTGCTGAGCCCTGCGCTTGCTTACCCCGCGGTAATATTAACATCGCTGATCCAGTTGTTTGACCTCCATTCGGCCCTTTCCCAAACCCCACCTCACACTCCCCTCAGTTACACAGACCGATCTGCAGCGGGCTCCTCTCTACCTGCAAGTCTCAAGCAATGTCAGGCTGACCTAACACGAAGTCTAAACTCTCTAGCACAGCACCCAGCAACGCCTGAAATTCAACTGTGATACTCATTCTCATGTCCGGCTCTTCTTGTCCACTGCCCTAGCCCCAGCATACAACCACCCAGATTCTCTTTACCTGTTACTTCTGGGGCTTTTTGTTCTTTTGGTTTGTTAGCTCTTTGTTTTTCTGGTGTGAAAGTTGGAACCCCAGCCCTTGTACGTGGTACACGGACATGCCACCCCTGAGCCACCGAGCTCCATCTCCAGTCCCTACACCATCAGCACATGTCCAAGTTTTGTTCAAGAAATGGACCCGATAAAACACAAGCTGTGATCCTCTCTTGTAGCCTAGAGCCACCGCTAAAATTTAAATGAACAGATTGGCCTTAAACTACGTTATAACATTTATTACTGTTATTGAAAATTAAGAAAATAACCTTACACAAGACAAGCATATCAACAAAACCAGTAATTCACAGACTATCCGTAGCCAATAATATTGAGGGATGTTTTGGTTTCTTTAAGCCATTATTTTCCAATTCGTCAAAGAATATGCTCTCTTTAATAACCAGAATAAAAGTTTACTGATCCTATACTTGGATATTGTGACTCTTATCAAAATGCTGTAAAAATTTCTAAAACATTTTTCCAGTTTAATTTACTGTAAATTATAAACAAGAAGTTAGCATATTAGAATGGCTCTATAGTTCATTTGCATTGCTGATTTCCTAAACTTTTTCTTTTTATTCTTTTGTTTTTGATGGTATCAGGGATCAAACTCAGCCCTTATATTAGCTTTGGGCATGATATCACCTGACCTCAATCCCCCACCCACCTAAACTGTTTTTATTGAGACTAAATATGAGTATGTTTCTGTGTTATCCTCACATATGTTGACTAAATGTAATGCTGCTATGCTTTTTCCTTATCTGCCACAAACTGAAACTGAACAAATCTTTATGAGGAATGTAGGATTTTTTTAAAATATCTTTTTGATATCTGTCTTACTTTTAAAAGAAAAACAGTCCAATTGCTTTATAACAGAATTTCAAAGGTTATTACATTTTAAATTTTAATAGGTATAAAAGTATAGCAACATTCATAGTTTTAGCTCTAAATAAAAAATTGTATCTTTAGTTTTCAAAATGTTTTCAACCAAAATTGAGACAGAAGTCAGAATTTCAGATTAAAAATTTTAAAGCACTTCATATGTTTTCATCAAATCTAGAGACCAGTACATGGATGAAGTGACAGAAAGTTTTTTCAAATGAAAATTGTAACCAATACTAAATTTCAATCTTGGGCACTGAGGAAACAAGATGAGTATTAATGAAACCACAGAAGCAACAGATGGGGAAGGTGGCATCCTTTTGGAAAGGAAAAGACTACTACCAAACCCTTCACAGCTTTCTTAGAAGAAGAATTCAGGAGCAAGAACATTAAGTATGTGAGTGTGAGAATTTGGAAAAATGCCCTGAACCTTGGGTCCTGCTTTGGACAAACTCATACCAATTTACAGACATGTATGTTGCTGGATGTACTAATGATTATATAAAGAGTTACACATGCTATAGTAAAAATAAAAATTTAGATTAAATAATCCATTTTTTAAATAAAATGGAAGAAAAGAAAGAGGCAGAAGAGGAAGGAGGAAAAGAAAGAGGAGCAGAAGGATCAGGAGGACAACAGGAAAGGTGGAGGTGAGTACAAGGGATCCAAACACAATAGCAGCAAAGAAAAATGGTGAAATGGAAGTGTCACAATCTGCACAGCTCTTAACTTACAAGATTATTTCCTTTTAAAAATAGCACGTCACACAGTGCCAGGTGTGGTGGCTCACACCTGTCATCCCAGCACTCAGGAGGCAGAGGCAGGAGGATTGCTGAGTTCCAGGCTTGCCTGAGCTCCATAGTGAGCTCAGGCCCAGCCTGAGCTACAAAGCGAGACACTGTCTCAAAAAGAAAAAAAAAAAAAAAAAGCATGTCAACCTTACACAGGCAATGATGTGGTGAAGTAACACCATTATCTTCTCATAATAAAATTTTAGCTTAAAAATTTCTGTGACCTTCAATGTTAATAGTCTGACCAAACTGTTTGCTATGTTGCTAACAAATTACACCTTCATGTACTCTTTAGTTCTACATGAAGAAATAATTTTTCTAAAGTAAAGGCTTAAAGGGGATAAGGAAGTTATTTATAGATAATACTTCTCAATAGTTTACAACATACCAAAGGTGAGCCAGTACAACTGTGAATTCATTGTTATGTGACTTTTAATAAATAGATGGACAGTTTCTAAAATGCTAGTCTCGTCAGCAAAAATCTTTAACAAATAATAGAAATGGGACAACGATAGTTATTCCTGAATTTAAAAATACTACTATTCCTATTTCTAAAAGTTATTTTTATGGATGATTGTCTTCGTTTCAAAACCATAAAGCTAGTTTATACTGTCAAAGCAAAACTAAATAAACTTTTTTTCCTTTCACTTAGTTCAGTACACAAAATTCCAATTCTTTTTAGAGTAATCAGAAATCTGTGATGCAGATTAAAGGAATTAGTATATTGACTCGGAATTTGTATAAAAAGTTGGACATTTTGATTTTGAGATGTATATAAATTGTACCAATAAAGAATTCAATTTTTTAAAAAAAGTTGGGCATTTAAGGCTGAGGCAATAACATGCATATTAAAATTACTCTAACCTGGTGTTAAGCCCCAAAACTCCACCCAACAATAAAAAATGACTCCTAGTATTGTTTTGATACTGAGAAATGGAAAAGCCAAACTATGTATTTTATAAGAAACTAACTGGAAAACTATTTTAGATTAGAAAGCTTTTTTAATTTATGAGAAACATCGATCCCCTGTAACAAGCAGGAGAAATGTAGAAGAAAAATTACCAGGAATATATGTCTTTAAAGTATTATTGCAAAAAGCCAAAGCAGTTCTCATATTTCCCTTGATGGCCTCTGTGTCTACTCCCTATTTTATGATAAAACTACAGAAGCAGCCATCGTTGTCAATAACTTCTGAGAAATGTTAGAAAATAAGCAATTTGGACAACTTTTGGAAATACTCATTTAAATCTGAGAATACCAGTGGTATGCATACCCTTAAAAGAAAATAAATATTTCAATTTACAGTGCTCAAATTCAAAATAATTAATATGTACACAGCATCCGAAAGTTTCGTATTCAATAACACATGGAGACCAAGTACCATATTCTAGGATATGTATTATTAAAGACTTTAGGAAACGTATCCAATGTTAGCTAGAGGTGGAAGGACCCAGAAGGAGGGGGAATGCCTGTTATTACTGAATCCATTTTGACAGGAAAGCTGGATCCCTTGTTTCCATTTCCAGGCCAAGCTTTCTGACCTTTCAGAGTTATGTGTGGCAGACTATTAACTTTTTAGATTAATTTCAGATATGTCTCACTTTTCCAGAGTTAACTTAAAAGTCATAACTGGGTACTTTAATTTGATAATGGAAACGGGCCTATGGATATAAACATTCGTAATGGTCACAGGTAAATCACACACAACTGGCAAGTATGGGTGACTTTACTAGATTCGTCTCAAACTAGGCACATCGAACCACTGGCTTCTTTCCTTATTCTAAGTTATCAAGACTCAAAAGAAGAGGTAGAATAAAGGAAGAAAATGAAGAGAAGTAGATGGCAGTTTTATTTTAAGAAGAAAAACTCAAGTCATTTATACTGAACATATTTAACATTAAATTATGAAGCTATAGAGAGTGAAGAATATTTTCTACTAAATATATACAGATATCCAGGTAATTAGACTGAGCACTAAAAGCACATACACTCAGTTCCAGAAAGGGAGTGAAAAAATCAAAACAAAACTGAGACAATGTGAGTTTAGAAACTCAGTGGCACAGGTGTGAATGAGTCACACAGAAGCATCATACTAAAACACATATTTTCCCTGAAGCATAGATTTAAAAATATCACTATCTAGAATGGTTTTTAGTAAAATTACATAATCTGCTTCAAGGTAAAGGATGTGGACATATTTGTTTTCTTTTTTTTTGCTTTTTGAGACAGGGTCTCACTTTGTAGTTCAGGCTGGCCCTGAGCTCACTATGGTACTCAGGCAAGCCACCGCGAACTCAGCAATCCTCCTGTCTCTACCTCCCGAGTGCTGGGATTACAGGCGTGAGCCACCACGCCCAGCATTGTGGTATGCGGTGTTGATTGCTGGTGGGCGTGTCTCCACACCCAGCATTGTATGTGGTTACCAGGGATCGAACTCAGGACCTTACGCTTGCGAGGCAGGCACCAGAACCACTGAGCTAACCCTCCGGCCTGACATATTTGTTTTCTATTCCTCTAGCAAAGTAAAAGTTAAAAACCCTGGATGATAAGCATCAAATAAATGTAAGAAGAGTAAAATATGGAGAGACTAAGTCAGATGGGTTAGAGATCTTGGAATTCAAGGAACCATGTGGTAATGGATTTTCTGGGTTTTCTTTTTGCCTCATATTTTCAGATAAGGACCAGGATTTACTTACCCCAAAATACCAACAGATACAGGCCCAAAATGAATCAAACTAAAGCTAACTCTGTTGAGCCACAAATCCAGGGAAGGGCCAGTATATTAATGGCAAAAAACATCCAAAGACAACATTCTACTCGAGGCAAACACTGAGACCACTAGTCCTTGCCCCCTCCATACCAACAAAAGCCTGAAGTTTCACCTTCAATATGTTAGACCACCGTACCTCAATGTTTGCCCTCGGACTGGTGATTTCAGAGATGAACTAGTGGGGAGAACCAGGAACATCCCAAACTTACAGTCAAGAGAATCCCAGTGGATGGCCATGCTAACGTGACGAGGATGCCATCTGTTATAATCATCTGACAAAGTTTAGGGCTAGCATCCTAAATAGGTTCCAAAGAGCAAGTAGCAAATGCATGAAACCCAGTCCTAGCAAAGAAATCAAAAGTCCCAGCAAAGAAATGTCGAGACATGCACTGCTCTCTACAGTAGCTTCATCACGTGTCCACACAGCCTTCCTAGAACACTGATACCCACCTCGGTCATGGGATTTGCCCCAGGAAACTGAAACTGTTAGGGTACAGTACCCCAGGCCAATCAGTGAACTTCCTGGGAAAATGCCAAGTCTGCAGAGGTGGGGAGTTTAGATGTAGTGCTCAAAATTTGATTCATATTTATTAATGAAAATGAATAAATGATAACACATTCTTAAGTTTTAATCTAAATAAGAGAATCTTTAAAACCTGATGGAATCTTATTTTGAAATGGGGTGCTTTTATGACTTGAAATGTTAAAGTGATTTTTCTCGGTAATACCACTCCTAAAAGTATTTGGGGAAGAATAATAAAAGTATTTGGGAAATCTCTGAAATATGCAAATATTTCCAGACATTCAGTAAATAAAATATAAGCAGTCCTTCCAGCAACTCAGCTGAAGATATGCTTGAAATTTCTGACAGGTGATGAATGTGGGAAAACAGAACTTAATGTAAAAGACAAAGAGAGCTGGTGACCATTCTAATGAAAGATAAGGAAGGAAAAAGCCGCTCGCCTAAACTGTACACGAAGCTCACTCGGTGTCATGAATGATTCCAGCATAGCAGGAGGTTCACTATTGCTGTTCAGTATTAACAGAGGTAGTCTCACATTAAAAATAAGCATTTATTTGCTTATTAATTAAATAAAACTCTGGCCACATATTCAAGAAATAACCTTGCTTGCTCTGATCCAATGTGATCTCTATGGAAGATGCAGGGCTGACAAATTATCATTGTGGGCATCACTGGGCTCCTGATAAGTGCAGTAAAGAAAACACTGTTATCACTTCTGTGGTTTTTCTGCCAAAAGTATTTAAATATGTATCATATCAAGTGAAAGAAGAAAAAAAAAAATCAGTCAGAGACCTTGTATAAGAAAATCATCCTGGGCCGAGGATTTAGCTCAGCAGTTCCAGTGTCTGCCTCATAAGCACAAGGACCCAAGTTCAATCCCTCATGACCATATACAACAATACTGGGCATGGTGACTCACACCCACCAGCAATCAATACCGCACACCACAATGCTGGGGCGTGGTGTCTCACGCCTGTCATCCCAGCACTCTGGAGGCAGAGGCAGGAGGATTGCTTAGTTCCAGGCTTGCCTGGGCTCCATAGTGAGCTCAGGTCCAGCCTGAACTACAAAGTGAGACCCTGTCTCAAAAAAAAAAAAAAAAAAAGGAAAATTACCCTGTATTTTTCATGAATATCAATGTCATGAAACAGAGAAAAACTAACAAAGTATTTTAGGATGAAAAACATGAAAGAGGCAGCATGTGCAAGAAGACTGGGCTCTTGGTTTACACAGAGCCAAAACCTGCTACCCCAGTGGGCAGGCTCCCAGTCC
Organism: Thryonomys swinderianus; assembly: GCA_004025085.1. NCBI lineage: Eukaryota > Metazoa > Chordata > Mammalia > Rodentia > Thryonomyidae > Thryonomys > Thryonomys swinderianus. The sequence goes on from PVIC010017942.1 coordinate 31,455, forward strand.
CACCTGGGGATCCCTACTCCCACCGGGTGTCCCACTCTGTCCCACCACAGCGCACAGCAGCTGTGCCCCTGAGAAGACACCATGCAGCCATCTCTGAGCGGGGCAAGAAGGTGACTCCCTGGCTGCAGGACCGACAGTAAGCTCTGTGGGTCCAGTGCAGGGTTCGCGACTCAGCGCCGATCAAGGTAGAGAGATCCAGGCTGGCTTAGAAGGAGTCCCTGGAGTTCGCTTCCCCCGCGGGTGGGGTAATGGGCCCATGCAGAGGAAGCTGACTTCGTACAGGCATCGCACTGTCAGTCGGCACTGCACTGTCTTCTGCAAGTTACAGAGCCAGCCTGGTTTATAGATAAGAGAGTAGTCTTGTACCAATGTTGTTTTCCTAAATTCTGATAGTTATGCTCACAAATTTATAAAATCTTAGAAATGTCAGCTAAAAAATTCTCTGCATAAATTAATTTAAAATAAAGAATAAATGTAAATACAAATAACTTTCAGAATTTTAATTTTTTCCTGCCCTATTACCAAAATTCTAATTTAAGCAGTTGTTTTTTCATTTTAATTCAAAGAAGATTTAAAACATCAATGTAAGAACTCAGATTAAGTACTGCAAAAAATCAGTATAGGAGATCCTTCTGACAGACCAAATGCAACTATCATATCTGTCCTAAAGTCTTCATTCT